>JAUESH010000037.1:2630291-2641385 GCA_032275165.1 Synergus magnus
TTGTACTTTGGGGATGATTTTGGGGGTGATCCTAGTGTGGTAGGGGGTTGAGACTGTTTTGTGTTTCTTTTGACATCAAATGGAACCATTTAGCGCAATCATAATTTTGGTCTCGTGCTTTTTACGCAAAAACGATTTTTCGTTTACGTAAACGTTTGAAACTTCAGATTCATGACATATCCACCAGCAAATTAAAATGGGACACCCTGTATTTTATTCTGACATTTAAAAACAATGCACTTTTTAATCTTCACAATGATAACAATTTCGACAGATTAATAATTAGATTTTTTTATGCTTTTCATTTATGCATAAATTGTGAAGTCGAACTAAACGAGCAAGTGCTTCTAATTATTAGAATCAGTTACAATTCAGAATCACATATTCCCGCGGCTGTTTTATGTAACCCCTGATACAGTGACGCAAGATGCGTGCAGAAACACTTGACGTGTGTCGTCAACCTAAACGCATGAAATTCCGTATCAAGAAAAAACAAGACGATTGTTCCTCGCCCAGTATAATGTGGAATCGTGGGAACCGCGGGACGTTCAGAACTCCTTTTACATTCATAAAACCGGTAGTCGAGGTTATAAAATATGCTGGAATATCCATAACATTATGTTTAGCTGTAAAAGTGTATTTTTCTGAGATTAAATCACGAAAAAAGTCACAGACAGAATTTTGGAATTTTAATTTTGTGCGTAATTTCGAAATTCCTCAGATGGCGCTTCAAGCGCTCGTGCGCACGAAATTTGAATATGAAAATTTGACCAATTAATGTTCCGAATCAATTTGATGATACACTGTAAACAATTTTTCGGAAATTTTTCCGAATGGAGTAGGAAATTTTTCTGAATGCAGTAGAAAAAAATGCCTGTTATATTATGTATAAGCTGAAAAATAAAAATCGAGTTAGAAGAAAACGAAGCTGGCGGGAATCGAACACGGGTCTTCGGGGCAGCAGTCGGACGATTTTCCATGCACCTACAGACGGTAGGTTTGTTAAGCTGGCACAACACTATTTTCATATTCAGATATGACCTATATCACAATTTAGGGCTCATTTAAGGCTAATTTAATGCCCTATTGCCAAATTTAGGGCTCCACGTTTTTTACAAAAAAAAAGCGGTTTGCGCTAGTTTAACGTTAAGCTGGCACCGCCGCACCTGTAAAACCCATTAAAAAAATTAATTAACACATTTCTGATAACGCTTTTATAATTTTGCTCCTGATATTTCTAGAGCCTTAAATGAGCCTTAAATTATGTGAGGGGTCAAATTTGATTTTATTCACTGGTTGTTGTATTTTTCATAACGTTAAGCTGGCACCGCACACTACGTTTTTTAAAAAAATAAAAAAAACAAAAAATCTAACGATTTCTGGCTCTCGATATTTCGAGAGCCCTAAATGAGCCTGAAATTGTGGTAGGCAACACGAGTGGGTAGAATTAATTTTTGGAGAAAGTGTTTAAACAATGGTTGTTTAAAAATTATTTTTTTATAACTTTGCTCCTGATATTTATAGAGCCTTAAATGAGCCTTAAATTATGTGGGGGGTCAAATTTGATTTTATTCACTGGTTGTTGTATTTTTCATAACGTTAAGCTGGCACTGCACACTACGTTTTTTAAAAAAATAAAAAAACAAAAAATCTGATGACTTCCCCGTTGTCGATATTTCGAGAGCCCTAAAAGAGCCTGAAATTGTGGTAAAATAATTAATCAAATGTTGATAAATATTCCACTAGACTAATAGAAGTAATTTTTAGAAAAAAAAGGATTTTTGAAAAAAATAATATTTAAACAAACGGAATTTGTTTAAATAATTCAAAATTTATTAACTATTTTGAAATTTAAAAGTTTCATTGATGATAATTAAAATATTTATGCTAAACAAATCTATTTAAACAAATTTACGTGTTTTAAATAATTTAAAATTAATGGACATTTACTTATTACACAAAATTAATGAATTAATGAATACTATTAAATAATCCACTGGAATTTGTTTAAATAATTGAAAATGAATTAACCAATGTTGATAAATATTCTAAAAAAATTTTACCATGGCATTTTTGAATTCATTTAGCGATTAATTGATTTATTTATTTATTTAATTCAATTGTATAGGAAAAATTACCACTTTTTTATACGAAATATTTCATGTAGTTGTGGAAAAATAACAAATTTCTACGGGAAAATAAATTTTGCAAACGAAGTGGAAAAACTGCCTAAAAGTTCTGTAATAATTCCAATTTTATAAGAAAAATTTCCGAATCCAGATAAGAAATATTTCATGTTAAAGTGAAAAAATACAAAATATTATCGGAAAAATAAATTTCGTATAGGAAAAATTACTAAAAAGTTTTGAAGTATATCCGATTTCGTTGAACAAAGTCCAAATCCACGTTGGAAAAATTTCCTACCTGTTCGGAGATTTATACAATCTCCTAAGTTTTACGAAATATTTCCTAACTTTTCGGAAATAAACCAATATATTCGGAAAATTTGCCAATATTCCTTCGAAAAACGTATATCCGACCTTTTTCGGAAAATTTTTCTACTATTTAGTATGGAAAATTTCGGAAATTTTGTACAGTGTAGGGAACAGGATAGAAATAGCTTCTGTGAAAGAGAGCGACACGTGAAAGAATTTGCGGCATCTAAATTAATAAATTGAAGGCTGCAGACAGATAACTAGAAGAAAATAGCAGCTTTTAAGTTGTTATCTAGAGCGTGGGCTGTGTTCACTCATCTTTCTTTATCATTGCGAGGTCCATTCACTGCTGCCTGACTACGCCCTCGAATCGGCCTTAATTCCGCTCTTCATCATGATCATCATCATCATCATCACTGCTCGTTATTAAAAAAAGCCTTGGAGAAGTCGCATTTCATGTGATTGATTGTAACTGAAGAATAGATTAAGTACAAGGCTTCAACGTCTTAAATTTCATTTAGACTTACAAAATTCATGCTCCTTCAAAAGAAAACTAGTCTATATTCGGCCGTTTTTACATTTTAAATGTAAATACACATGAGTTTTTTAACCCTTGGATCAATTAAAGTAATATTTTCCATAAAACTTCTTTATTCTTTTTTGAACAACTTTGCTACTGAAACTTTTTTCTTGCTCAAAATTCGCTCGACTCCTCAACCGCTGGAAAGTATCAATGATGTCTAATTTTGCTTCCTCATAGAGGAAGCTTTGTAGTCGTTACATTTAATTACGTTTAATTAAACTTTCGTCAGTTGATAAATGTCTAATACAATATTCTAATCAATTTTGTGTGTGTGTGTGTCGCCACTGTAACTTAAAGAAATTTATAGAAAAATTGATGAAATTTACAGGGCTTATTTGCAAAACCAATATCCAAGTAAAATATCCAAGTAAAAGGTTTCTTGCGTCGTAAAAAATCAAATAAGCTAATATTAATACATTTTATTGAAAAATATGAATGGTGACATCAAAAGATTCCTTGCTTCGAGAAAAAAGAATTAAATATATTGTTTAATATTTAAAGAAATAGTGACATAGATGCTTCCTCTATGAGGAAGAAAATGCATTTTCAACTTCATCATAATGAGGAAGCAAAGTGCTCAGCAAAAAAAAAATTTGAAAATCATTTTTTTTTTGTACATGTAAATATTTAAGACCCGAACAGCGTACCTTAATACTTTTACTTTAATTTTAGAAATTTTAAGGAATTTGTGATGGACTTCAAAAGATAAATGCGATTTTCAGAATTTGAAAAAGATTTTAGTGGATTTTGAAAAACTTCAAAAAATTACATTGGATTTTCAGAAATTTCAAGGTTTTTTTTAAAAGAATTCCTGGAGTATGAAGGAATTTTAACAGATTTGTTGCAGATATTTAAAGGAATCTTAAAGAATTTTTAGGAATTTTAAAAGTTTTCAAGAGATTTAAAAATATTTCAACAAATTAGATTTGATTTTCAGGAATTTCAATGGATTTCATATGATTAAAGCGATCAAAGGGAATTTTCAGGAATTTAAAAAGATTTCATGATATTTCTAACAATTTGTATTATGAGATTGACATGAATAAAAAAATAACAAAAAAAATTCTCAGTATTTCTTTAGGACTCAGGAATTATTCTCACGTTCCCGCGTTATAAAGAAGAAAATAACTATTGCAAACATTCATTATGCTGCGTTTCTGTGACCTCTCTAATAAACGTGGGTGGGGTTGCGTAACGCTATTTATTAATGGAAGGAGTTCGGAATGCGACAAGTGTTTTTACAAAGAAGCTTTCGATAAAAAGAGATCCGGCAAAATATATAAGTACTGTTGGAAAAGGAGAAAAAAAAGGGGAAAAATTTAGAGGGAATCGTATATTGAACCTTTTTTAATAGTTTATATTTTTTTCTAATTTACAAGTCAGTTTTGTTGGAGCCACAATTAAATATATTTAATTGTTAAGTAATTACTTCTCTTACAATACGTAGCTTTTTTGTTTAGATAAAAAACATATTGAGAAACAGTGTCATATGTATTATTGTATCTTAGGGAAGACGTGGCGAATACGGCGGAAGCAAAGTGCTCATTGAATGAGCACAAAAGTTTATACAACTTCACAGCTAGTTTTATATATATATATATATATTTTGTATTTTTTTGCCCAGCGCTTCCTCTCTAAATCTGAATTAGTAGAAAACTACTAATTGGTAGTAGTTTTCTACTAATTCAAATAGCGCCAATTCGTTTACTGCTAATTAGTAAAAATCTACTAATTCAATATGTAAGAATATGCTACTAAATGAATTGGTAAATGTATTCCTGGTTACTATTTTAAACGGTAATTTTAAATGTATTTAAAAACAGAGTATACAATGAATAGAGTTTTATTTAAATCGAATAGTACATTATTAAATACATGGAAAATCAAGTAGAATCGTATTAGATCCGATTAAAAAAAACTTTGCTCAATCCGAATTGAAAACTTGTTATATTAATACTTAAAACTAGAATATTAAAAACCTTTTAAAAGGGTTTATGAGACAAGAACAACTGCGAAGTATTAACTGTTATTATTAACACTTAACAGTGTCAAAGATTACATTTTTTATTTTAAGTAAGTTAAAAACTATCAAGATTCTGCTTAAAATTAACCCATTAATCATTTTGTCAATTTTTAAAGAAGATATTGCAAAAAAATGCCAAATCTCAACGTTTTAGAAAAACAGCAATAACTTCTGAAGTATTGAACATTTTTTAAATTTCTTGGGCTTATTTTAAAGGTAAATTACTGGGATTGACTAGGAGATAGAAAGAGGTAGACAGGTATAGAGAAGAGATAGACGGGGATAGACAATAGATTGAAAGAGGTAGAGAAGTGGGGATTGAAAGAGATAGGGGTGGATGTGGATTAATATGGAGATAGAAAGAGATGGACGGGTATAAGCGAAAGATAGAAGTGGATAAACAATCTTTATCCCTTTATCTCTTAGGGATAGAAAGAGATAGAAAAGGATAGGATTTCTATATCTTTACTTTCATCAGGGAGTCAAATCCAACGTTACTAATTGGATTAGTAAAACACCCTTAAAGTTTCTTTTTTTTTGTGTGAAATTAAAATTTAAAATTTGAAATTGAAATTTTCAGGTTCTGGCGATGAAGGCAGTGGAGCAGCAGCAGCCAAACTCCATGGACTCGAGCGACTCTGTCAACGGAGGAAGTGAATATGCATATCGACCCCTGACCACGAAACACAGAAGAGCAGGAAGTACAGGCACCACAGGAGATGAGGAATACACCACAGATGAGGATGAATTCTATGGGGACGAAGCTGATTGCACAGGTCCTTCATTGCATCCTCCGCATCCAATTTTAAAATCCGATCTTGCTCGAGCTGCCACCGATCTTTTTGGATATGCCGAAAAACGTAATGACGATGACGAGGAACCCACGAGTCTCTTCGATGAGGACGAAAAATTCTCTCCAGATAGGTAAACCACATGAAAAATTAAATCAAAGAATTATCTCGTTCCACTTTTGAATTGGAAAATTATATTCTACAAGCAGAAATTCACCCGGCGTTGCACGGGATTTTAAGAGATTTTAAGACATTTTGAGGGATTTTAAAAGAATTTTAAGAGATTTCATAGAAACTGTAAAAGATTTCAGGAGATTTTGAGTGTTATTAGGGAATTTATAGAGAGTTTAAGCAATTATAATGATTTTACACTTTCCGATTCTGAAATTCGTTTTTTTTTTCAAACTTAAAAATTTATAGAAATCTTTAGGTGTCCCTTAAAATTCTATAAAATCACTTAAAAATTCCTAAGAATCTTTTAAAATCCCATAAATTCCAAAACAACTTTTAAATTTCCTTAAAGTCTTGTGGTAATTACTATATGTGCAAATTAAGTTTCCGGACGTTACCTCCACAATACGTAGGTCACTACGAAAGTTTTGTCATTAGGAATATTTTAGGTATGCTAGGTGGATTACGCATATGTGTTTAAAAAATTTGATGTTTCTATGGACGACAGCAAAAATTAGAACGAAAAAAATATTAATTTGTTTGTTTCAGGCATCATTTAAAATTTATCAAATATATATGAAAAGAAATAAATCCATTTCTTTTAACAAACTTGATAAATTGTAAATGATGCTTAAAACAAACAAATTATTATTTTTTCGTTCTGATTTTTGCTATCGTCTATAGAAACATCAAATTTTTGAAAAACATATGCGTAATCCATCTGGCATACTTAAAACTTTCCTATTGACAAAACTTTTGGAGTGACCTACGTAATAAATATTTTTGGCTAAAACTAAACCATTTTCAATTCTCTAGTTTTAGCTAAAGATATTTATTATTTCAGACGTAAAGTTGCTGAAACAATTCATAAAAAAAAAAAGAAACTTTTTGTCACCTTAAAATTCCTCATAATCTCTTAAATTTCCTAAAACTCTCTTGGCATTCCTTAAACTTCACGACAATTTTTAAAGCTTCTAGAAATCTTTTGGTAATCCTTAAAATTCCACAAAATAAATTAAAATTTCTAAAAATCTCTTGAAATTCTTTAAATTTCAGAAAAACAAATAAAATTCCTAAGAAAAAATCTTTTCACATCCCTTGAAATTCATTAGAAATATTTGGTGATATCTTAAAATTCCTAAACATATTTTGGGATCCCTTAAAATCTCTTAACTTTGAAATTTTTTAAAATATGTTAAAAAAACTTTTGAAATTTAAAAGTATTAAAGAAATGTTTTTACATTTTTTTAATTATTTAAAAATAATTTACACAATAATAATAATAATAATAATAATAACACCCTATAATTTCTTAAAAATTTTTGAAACCTTTTGAAATCCTTTGGAATCCTTTGAATACGCCGTATATAAAATGTTTTATAAATAATGATTCGAATAAATTGTCACATCTCTTGAAATTCCTTTAAATATTTTGAAATCCGGTATAAACTCAAAATTCGAGCTATCAACCCTTCGCACGCCTCCATTCATTTCAACCCAAAAAATCTTGCCCTCTTTAGTTTAAATTTTTTTTTTCGTTTCTAGGATGTTTTTGTTTCTAGATTGTTTTTATTTACATTTTTTTTTCGTAAGTAAGGTTGGATTTTCTTCGCAGTTCAATTTTTTTTTATTTATAGAATGAAATGAAAAAAGTGCGCATTTTATACTTATAATAAAAAAACGATTTTTATTTAAAAAATTTTCTTTTTATTTAGAAATTAAATTATATAAAGAAATTAAAGACAGTCTTTAAATATGATTTCTGACATTTAAAGCATGAATCTTTAATAGATTTATCTATAACATTATAACTAGATTGAATACAGACTGTTGTAATCACGCAGAATGCGAAGCAATCGTGTATGGTACTCTGGACGATCTCGAGACATTTTTTAATTTTTCCAGATAGTTTTAAAATCAAAATGAACTGGTTCCATTGCCTGTTCACTGTAAAATTCTAAGCCTTGCAGCTTTTCTTCCCAAAAATCTTCTATGTTGCAAAAAAAGTGCCTATAAGTTAATTTCTAAATAAAAAGAAAATTTTTGAATAAAAAAATTATTTTTTTTTTATTATGAGCATAAATTACACACTTTTCTCATTTAATATAGTGCTTCTGCATTCTATACATGAAAAAAAAAATTGAAAACTGTGAAGAAAATCCAACCTTACTTACAACAAAAAAATTTGTAAATAAATTTTTTTTTTTTAATTTTTAAATTAAATGTTTTCTAAAATGAGTCTAGCGATTTTTTTATTTTTGGTCTTAAAATACTTCTTACTCGCCATAGAAACGAAAAAAAATTTAAACTGAAGGGGGCAAGATTGTTTGGGTTGAAATGAATCGAGGCTAGGCGTGTTCGCCCTACGAGCATTTTTTAGTACTTTTCAAATCTAATCATTGTTTCTAATCCTGTTTTATTCCTGTTGTTCTTCCCGTAAAGAACCTAGCTTTTTATTTTGAAATAATATTTCCCAGAAAGGATAGAAATATTTTTTGCATTCTTGGCAATGTACGAGAATAAATCAGGTCAGTGTAACGAATGGCACTTGGCCTTCGCAATGCAGTTCTCAATTCTCGAGTACTCGTTAATGATCAGGAAAACTTCCTTCCAGCTCCACCAAGACAATATCGCTCTACACCTACAACGAAAATCTCTTTCCTCGTGGTGTGCTCGTGAGACGTCGAAGTTCTAGTTCCACTTCCAAAGAGGCCGACCTTGCAAAAGAAAAATCACCAAAGTTACTCGTCTCTCAGGACAAAAATAATTCAAATGAAATTGGAAAGAATAAGGAAATTAAGAGGGGTAAGGGTGAGGAGAAAAATGAAGATGGAGATTCGGACTTTGAAAATCAAAAGAGCACCCGGCCTTTGGATAGGAGACTCAGCGAGGAAACGACCACGAGCATACCTGAGGCGTCTGGGGGTTCATCGTCCGACCTGAGGCCGAGTGAAAATCACGAAACAAGTCCGAGAAAGTTTCAGACTGGTGATGAGCAGAATCGACTATTCATCAAATCTGAGGTCTAAAACAATTTTCAATTTATAATTTAGCATTGGAGAAATTTTCCCTATACAGAAGATATTCGAGATTTATTTTAAATGCATCTTATTTTATTTTAATTTATTTATAGGTGTTGGATCCAAGTTCTAACTACAAAATTCGATTTCTTCACTTTATTTAACAAATGTCATGATTAGCTATTTTTTGCTCTGTAGTGGTACTCATTTTTCAAATGGAAGTGTACGTATAGAGCAAAAAACAATTTAATTTTAATATTTTTTTCGTAAGATGAATTTGAAAATTTTGAGGTTCGATTTCGAATTTTTCATTTTGCTCAAAAATTAATCAAATTAAACATTTTTTCAATCTGTAGCCACACTTATATTTTAAAAAAGAGTATCGCAGTAGAGCAAGAAAATATCTATTTTTAATATTTTTTGAGTAAAATGAAAAGCTTGTTGAATTTGAGATTAGAACTTGTGCCCATATCTCTTAAAGTTCGAAGCATTTAAAATTTATTAATTCAAAATTTGGTGTACTTAAACTCGCTCATGAAATTTTTTCAAATCTTTGATATCTTTTAAGGGGTTTTATGTTCACTTATTTTTGTATAAATTTTGTTGGGCAGATAAATAAATATTTATTGAAAAACCCACAGTGGGATCATAAAGTACATATTTATTTATAATTAATATGTATTATTATTATTATTCTATTTCATAAATGGAAGCCATAAAAAAGTTTTCAGGTGATTCTAAATCCTAAAGTCAAAATAGGTGTATGATTTCTAATTTAATTGAAAATTTTTTTATGGCTTCGATTTGTAAATTACAAATCGTACACTTATTTTGACTTTAGGATTTAAAATCACCTGCAAATTTTTTTACGGCTTCTATTTATGAAATAAGATGACACCTGTATCGGGATTTTTGTAAAAAATTTTTCTTTGAGAAATATGTTAATTCAAACTTTCGATAAAATTTGTTAAAATGTTTAATTCTCTCGTGCTTTAAATTCATTATATCCGATTTAACTAATCGAATCGATTTAGGTTTTGTTTTATTTCTCACCTTGTTATGTTAGCTTTTCATATGAGTATTTACATAATTTTTATTTAGTAAATTAACTAAAGATATTAGCAAATGTCACGACTGAACACTTCGCGCCCGCGATACGCACAACGCGCACGATGCGCGCTCGAAAATATTAAATATCTTCCGATGTAATAAAGTATCCACTTTTTTAAAAAATGCATTTTTTCGATTGAGACATAGCGCATAGTACAGTATTTTTTTCAATTTTCTTCGTTGAGGGAGCAAATATGAAAAAATTGTTTAAAAAATTAATTTGCTAATATTTTTAGTTAATTAACAAATAAAAATTATGTAAATATTTATTTGAAAAGCTCACATAACAAGGTAAGTAATAAAAAAAACCCTGAAACGATTCATTTAATAAAACCGGAGATAATGAATTTTAAGTATAAGAGGATTTTGTATTTTAACGAATTTTATCGAAAGTTTGAATTAACATATTTCTCAAAAAAAAAAAGTTTTTTTTTTAACAAAAATCCCGATACCATAAGAGCAAATTTAATTTCCCAAACTTTACGCTCGCAATAATAAAATTTTTTTACTAAAATTAGACCATTTACCTCCGTTTCGTACAGACGGAGGTAAATGGTCTAGTTTTCGGAAAAAATATTCATTATTGCGAACGTAAAGTTGGGGAAACTAAATTGCTTGTATGGTAAAGTATCACATGCCCTTAAGTTCCCCAAATAAAAAAAGAACCTTTCCAATCCCTCAAAAATCGTTTAAGGGTGTTGGAGCGCTCGACCAAAAAATGAAAAAAAAAAAAATGGTGAAATCTATAGAATGACACAAATTTTCCACCTCGCGTCGTACATTTCATGGCAAAATTGCAAAGATGCATTGTTTAACGGGTCCTTTCATCGAGATTGATTTCTCGGTGGCAGAAATTGGACTTAATGTCTCTTTTTGGAAAAAATAAAGTGTTTTTGTTAAAAGGTTAATTTGATAAAGCTTTTGAGGTTAGAGAACTCTCCAGTGAAGAACGAGAAGAAAC
>JAUESH010000037.1:2658381-2672611 GCA_032275165.1 Synergus magnus
TCATTTGGGAAAATCGACTAAACGTTAGTTATTACATGTCGAAAGAGCCATTCGTTTACTACCCCAAAATATTTTTTATGAAAAAGGGCCACCCATATTTAGAAGCTTTAAATAACTATATTTTACGGGTGATTGAGTCAGGAACGGCTTTTCTCTGGTTGGAAAATTTTATGAGACCAAAGGAGGAGAAGCAACTAATTAGTCCGGAAAGCGCGAGTCCTCTAACATTTTATCAGTTAATTTACTGCTGGTTATTGTTATTTTACGGGTTGTTAATAAGTTCTGTAGTCTTCTTATGCGAACTTCTTGTTAATAGGTTTATGTGCAAAAACCTCACACATTATAAGGAGTATTCGACGATTACCCTGTGTAAAGTTTCGGATTGAAATTCATTCCGAACCAATCCGAAATTTTCCGAATCATTCCGAAATTTGTATCCGAACCAAATAGTTTCATTCCAATCTAAGTTGAAGGAAGTTTTCAATTCGTATCAATCCGAGGCCTATTCAAAATCAATCCGAACGTTTAATCCGAATAAATCCGAATGAATCCGGTCAATCCAAATTAATCCGAATTAATCCGAATTTTCCATTTGAATAGATTGGGTCAATCCGAATGAATACAAATTTATTCGAATTTTTCGGAATCATTCAGATTGATTCGGATAGACCGGATTTATTCGGATTGGTTCGGATATACCGGATTCATTCGGATTGAAAATTCGGATTGACCGGATTAATTAGGATTGAAAGTTCGGATTGACCGGAATCATTCGGATTGAAAGTCTGGATTAATTCAGATTAATTCGGATAGACCGGATTTATTCGGATTAAAAGTTTGGATTGATTTTGAATGGGCCTTGAATTAATTCGTATTGAAAACTTCCTTTTGATTAGATCGGAATGAAACTGTTTGACTCGGATACAAATTCCGGAATGATTAGGAAAATTTCGGATTGTTTGGAATAAATTTCAATTCGAAACTTTCGTCAGGGTATCCCACTGCGGGGAGGTGCTACGTCTCTTGGCACGAATGTATTATTAATCAAATATAATAATAAATTATACGTAAATGATTAACAAAATATTCTATAAGTTATTTTCATTATTATTTATTGGACAAACTTTACTTTAAAACATCCATTCTTTAAGACAATACTTTTAGCAACCTTTAATTGAAACTTGTTATTTAATTTCATGTGAGTTAGAAAGATTAGAAGAGAATTAAAAACAATCAAGGATTTAAAACACATTTAAATTATTCAAAAGGAATTAAATGTAATTGCAAATATTTTTAAACATTTTAATTAAAACAAAAGAATTCAGAAAAATTTAATTGAACTTTGATTATAGTTTAACTGAAATCCGAATAATTCCATTGAAACTTATAATTTCTATAATAATTTCTATTATTTCTTTTGAATTCTTTTTTATTCACTGTGAATTATTTTCATTTTCAAATATTCTTTAACCTGTGATTTTGTTTTGCATTATTTTCAATTTTTCCCCTTTTTTTATTGATAATCAATTCTCTTGGTTTCTTTTAAATTCACCGTGAATTATTTTCAATTATTTGTCAATCTTCTGAATACTCTTGAAATAATTTTAATTCTTTAATATATTTTGAAATTCGTTTAAAATTCTTTTTAACCCTTTCAGTTTCAATTGAATTATTCGGATTTCAGTTTAACTAGTCCAATTTCAGTTAAATTTTTCTGAATTCTTTTACTTTATTTGAAATTTTTCAAAATATGTATTTTCAATCCAATAGGAGCCCCATACTCTACTGCGCATGCGTCGCGCTCGGTATCTGCTTGGTTGCTATTCGCGCGCAATTTAAAATGCGAAAAAATATTATATTTATTGTTTATTATAAATAATGGCATTTTAGCTTATAAAAATGTTATATAATATTTTGTACTTACACAATATGCACTTAATTAATTTTCATTTTTATCAAGATTCATTAATATCGGTCTAATAAACATTTCGATAAGTTAAAATGCCATTATTTATAAAAAAAAATAAAAATAATACTTTTTAGCATTTTAAACTGCCCGCGAATAGCAACCAATCAGATGCCGAGCGCGATGCATGCGCAGTAGAATACGGGGCTCCTGAACTGGCTGAACCCAGTTCAGTTCGTAAATCGTACCACCAGATTTCTTTCAAACAAAAATATTTATAGTTTTTCTTCATAATGTAATAACCAACTAATTAGCGTTAAACAGTGACAGTTTTATCCCAAATTGTAATATTTCACATTATATTTCTTTGTTCTCAAGTTAAGTGAATATCCCTGCGAGATTCTTATAGAATTAAGAGTGAGTAATATTTTTGAGGTTAGTCCTGACCTTGAAAACGAAATTGTAAACAATTTTTATTGTATCGGTAATTATAAAAGCAATTTGTTGACTGTTTTAAAAATGAGCAGCTAACATAATTGTGAGCAAAATGTCTGAATTAGAAGTATTGGAATCCAATATTGATCGGCAGAAAAACGAACTTGCTGTACTGAAGGTATGTGACTCAATTTTTAGACTTTTACATTATATTTGTCTGCCGTGTTTACTATTTACTTCCAGTATTATTTTAATTTTTTGTCAATTGAATTGTAGATATTTTTATAATTACATTTACAGTTCTTTATGTATAAGAAAAATTCATAAAAATATCTTTTTACTTTTTGCTCCGAAATCTTCTCTCTTAAGTTTGCAAAATTTTCAAGTTTTCATGAAATTTTTAGGTTTATTTTAAAAATTATTGATATTATTTTACATATACAGACAAAACTATAAAAAATAAATTATTCTATCCCAAGATTATTTTTCTTCTTTCTTTTTTGCCAAAAATTTTCCAATTTGTCTAGGAAAAGTGACGCAATACAAAAATTAATTTCAAAAACATGAAGCTTTCATTTCGGTGAAGCAGTTTTTGACATTCTTGAAACGTAAAAATGTAGTTTTCTTCTTTAATTTTAAGTTTTGCTAATTGTTGAATAAGACAAGTAGTAAAGAAATCTGCAATGCCAGAATTTTAAATGGGAAGTGAAATTTGTAGGTAAAAGTGCACTTAGATCCACTTATTAATATTAATTTCAATTTAAGTCAATTTACGGAGACGAGTTGCGGGACCTACGCACAAATAAACAGAAAAAGCAATGGCAACCACTGGACATTTCAATAACCTTAACACCTCAAACGGGAATGTCAGGACCTTCACCAGTTTATGCTAAAATCGACTTAAGAGTTATTTGTGGCGAAGAATATCCTGAAGAGTAAGTTAAATTGTTCTATAGACATCTATTTTTTAATAAATTTCTGCTAATAATTAAGTTTTATGTGCATTTATATTTTTTAAATGCTTATTATTTTATTCATAAGACTAGGATCTACAAAATTATTTTTAATTAACGCAAAAATTAATTTCTCATCATTTCTAATAAATAATTAAGAAATCCTCGCAAATCCTACAGACAGCGATTCCTTGAAATATCCATTTTTTGTTGTCAGAGCTTAAAAATTTGAAAATTAGGTTCTAAATTGTAGTTTCAGTAAATAAATTTTCAGATTTTAGCTAATTATTTTATATAAATGAAAACTGCGCCAGAAATTAAATAATTAAATCAAAATTGTTTTGTTTTCTTCTAGAGTTCCTCAACTTCAAGTACAAAACACACAAGGCCTCTCCCATCAAGATATCGCCATACTCGTATCGGAAATTGAAGCATTATCGAAGAAACTTCGCGGTGAAGTTATGATTTTCGAATTAGCTCAACATGTCCGAAAATTCCTTTGCGAGCACAATAAACCTGGATTCAATAGTTTTTATGAGGAAATGATGTTGAGAAAACAGGAGAAAATACAATACGAGATGCAAGAGAAGCAGATGAAAGAAGACAAGGAGAGACAAGTAATATTTCATTTTGAAACTGTGCAATTTATAATATTTTAATTTTTAATCGTTTTTAATTTTAAACCATGCTACTATTAAATTTTCTTTAAATTCGCAGGTATTACAAAACGAGATTCAGAAGCGCCAGGAAGTTTTAAAAGCAGAATTGCGTAATCGAAGGGAATCCGCTCGCCTTTCTTTGGATTCTGAACAACTTTCTCGCTCCATACCTTCATCACCTCGCGAAAGAGTTCGAACCAATTCAAGACGAAGGTATTTCAGTACTTCCGAGAGTTTTGAGTCTACGAATTGCGAGCATAGAGGAACGAAGCTTATTCACTTCGATAGCAACAAAGGCGAGAGACAAGTTCATCGTGGAAAATGTCTCGGCCATAGTGCAAAAGGTTCAGTTGTCTACGCAGCTCTCGATATGACGACTGGAGAACTCTTGGCAGTCACGGAATGGACCTTGAAATATACTTCAAGGGAAAAGAGTAATGGAGCGGGCAATCTAAAGGATTTACAGCATATCACGAAGCAAATAGCGACGATTGAACAAGAACTGAATCACCTTTACAAATTGCATCACCCGAATCTCGTTCACTATTTGAATATGAAATCCATCGCTGAGGAAGACTGTATCATAATTTATATTCTGCAAGAGTTTGTGGTTAGTCGATTTATTATTTTATTTCGAAATCAGTATTTGGAATCCTTTCTTCATTGTCAAAATATTCTGTAAGCAGAGATTATTTATTAAGGGCTAAAGATTATTTATTTATTTAAATTTATTTTTTTAGGTCGGGACGACGTGTTCCCTCTTCTTCGTTGACAACAATCCAGTTCCAATAGACAAACTCCGCCATTTGGCAACCGGAATTCTTTCGGCTTTGAATTACTTGCATGAGAATAATGTGGTTCATAAGGATATTAGAGATTCGTGTGTTCATATTGATCGCTTTGGAGGTATAAAGTTATCTGATTATTCTCTGGATAAAAGACTTGCAGACGTCTACCAAGCGAGTTGCCTCGCCAAGACTGAAGACGATTTCCCAACGATTCAAGGAAGAAGTGGAAAGAAACTGGATGTTTATAGATTCGGAATTTTGCTTCTTTCCCTTCTGAAGGGTTATATTGTCTCGGAAAAGGAACTGGATCTGGATTTGACGATACAGGTGAGAGAGAGAAACTTTTTATTTATCTTTTATTAAATTATGTCTTAAAAATACTGTAATTCTAACTTATCTCTCCGATTTTTGAAGCTTCGAATTTGAATTTTCTAATTTATATTTGTACATTAATTTAGTTCACTTTTATTATTTCATCTTTATTGTTTCAGGCAAATCTAAAAGACTTTTTGTCCAAGTGTCTCGTGAAGGACGAACGGAATCGTTGGTCGACTGAGCAATTATTAGAGCACAGTTTTATCCGCACACCTCTTGATCGCAGATTATCGGCTTCTCGACAAAATCAAGAGAAAGAGGAAGACGATTCAGATTCGGAGGAACCTTTAACAGCTGTTCATATTCACCCCTTGGCTTCCGGAGGTCACTCTAGAATTCAGATTGAATTCGAAGCCCTTAAATGGTTAGGGAAAGGAGCCTTTGGAGATGTATTAAAGGTCAAGAATAAGCTTGATGGTTGCATCTACGCCATCAAGCGAATAAAGTTGAATCCGAAAAATATACAACTAAACAAGAAAATCACGAGAGAAGTTAAATTGCTTTCAAGGCTGCAACACGAGAATGTCGTACGATATTATAACTCTTGGATTGAAAGCGCGACTCTTGATGAAGGATCTTTGTATTCGGATTCAACTCCCACAGGCACCCCTGTGAATATGCCGAGTGAGGAAAACACAAAGGAAGTTGTGGATGTAATTATCTTCTGTTTTTATTTTCATTCTTACAAATTATGTTATGAATTATGAATTTGCGATTTATCGTATTTTTATCAATTGTTTTCAGCAAACGGGAAGTGAAGATATTGAAAAATTGGCCCCGCCGATTCATGATGTGGAGTGGAATGTTTCTTATGAGTCGAGATTGAGCTCTAGACTTTCTGAGGACAGCGAGGAAGACGAAACTGATGACTCGAGCGATGGTGACGAAGATTGGGCGTTATTGTAAGTAATATTTGTGATTTAATTTTAAAAACTCTTCCGCTATCTGTTTCACTCGGTGCACTCGAATTGCGGTCTGTGGTCAAAATCCACGCGGGGCATCCTTCGAGTTGCGGACTCGGATCAGTGCCAGGTGTCTTTCTCCTCCGAGCCTTCTTTCCCTCTCCACTTGACGACTGATCCCTTCTTTTTCCCCGAAATTTCCCTTAACACTTTTTCCAGGCTTAGGACTGACAGTATTTTCTACTTATCTACTTCAACTTAATACTGGCGTGTTTAAAAATTTTTGGGAAATATGTGTTGTCAACAATAAAATTCTTATTTTTATAACATTATTATAATATAAATATTAAGTCAAGTCAAGTGAAATAAATAATAAAATTAGCCACATATTTCCCTTTCGCTTCTACAATATTTATTTCACTTTATTTGTATGCAACTACAATCTATATACATCTACATATCTATATACAGATCGGTTTTAATTATTTTACGTTGACCTACAAACACGAAAGATTTAGTACCTTTTTCGAGATAAAGATATCGATTGTTGAGGGGGTTTCTAAATAAAATATTCGATCGAAGCTTTCAGTCTATCGTAAGACACAGTAAAAAACAGTGCAGTAAAATAACTGTGAAAAACTTGAAGTTTAAAAAATTTTGGTCTTAAATCTCAACGTATTTTTAAGTATCGCAAGATGCTTAATTGCAAATTAAATTTCCAGCGTTGTCGGATATGCAATTTCAATTGTTGCATTTCTTGGAGAGTTGGTAGTGAACTTTCTTGAGAAGCGTTTTCACTGCAAGATTGCATTTTGGTAATGAATCAATATGAAACAAGTGTAAGGTGTTTCATTTAATATATGTTTAATAAAGTCTGTGAGAGGCAAGGAGCTTCACAATAAAAAAGCACCCTGATTTGTGAGAGGCGAGGGGACTCACATAAAAAAAGCACCCCGATTTGTGAGAGGTGAGGGGATTCACATAAAAAAAGCACCCCGATTTGTGAGAGGCGAGGGGACTCACAATAAAAAAGCACCCCCATTTTCAAAAGATGAAGAAACTCACCGAAAAAAACTCCCATTTCAATTTTAATGCATATATAAAATTTAAAACCATTGTATATTTTTTCACAGTTATTAAAATAGTGGATGTGGAATACAAAACAGAATTTATTCCATTAGAGACATGTATTTAAGCTTTAAAAAGTTATCTATATAGATCGGTTTTCATTATTTTACGCTGACCTAGAAACGCGAAAGGTTTAGTACCTTTTTCGAGATTAAAATATCGATTGTTGAGGGGGTTTCTAAATAAAATATTCGATCGAAGCTTTCAGTCTATCGTAAGACACAGTAAAAAACAGTGCAGTAAAATAACTGGGGAAAACTTGAGGTTTAAAAAATTTAAATCTTAAAACTCAACGTATATTTAAGTGTCCCAAGATGCTTAATTGCAAATTAAATTTCCAGCGGACCTTCGTTTTCATTTTCATTTTCATTATCAGTTTTCAGGAATCTTCTGAAGGTTCCAAGTGGCTTAATGGCTTGTTTCAACAGAGAAAAGATGGTTTTCTTCTTTTTCAAGCGATAGCAATGCTTGATGGAAAAGCTGAGAATCATCAACTGTCAAAAATTGCGAATATAATCGTACAAGAAGTCAGTAGTGAGATTCCGAGTAGAGTCATTAATTTTCTAGAAGAAGATCCGCGGCAATTTCGATCTTCAGTAGCGAGCAGAAGTATCCACCAAAGTACATTGTTTATAACAATCAAAGTGGAGAAGACCAATCCGAAGATTCCACTGGAGTTTTTGATGGAAGTATCCGGATCCTCTTCTCATCCAAGATGTTTGATGATCATCCTTCTTGATGGTAAAAGTGTTAATCGAGAAGAACTACTTCGCTTTGGATGGTCCAAGAACTTTTTGGACTTGACGATCTTAGAAGTTCTGATGGAAACAGATTCAGATCGAAATCAGATTTGGGATCACCAGCAAGTCATCGCAATGATACACGACTTTAATCCCTTCAGTCAGAGCTATTCGAGAAACAGGTACTTGATAGGAAATCCGATCTTTCAGTACAAGTTGCACGATTTGAAGAGAGTCGAAATGAAAGCGGCTTCATACGATAGTCCTCCATTTCTTTCTGTAAAACGCAATCTTTCTGGGCATGTTCTTGAAGTTTCTGGAACAAGTGCAAACCTCTGCAAAGTTGTCTCGAAGGTACTGAATTTCAGGATTTCAAATGTTCCACAGAAAAACAATTTGCTTGGTAATTCCTCTTGCGAAAAAAGTAAAACCTCTGGTTTAATAAGCCAGCTTGTGCGCAACGAAATTCAGTTTCTACACACTGAATTGGCACTCGTTTCCCTGTGTAGGGAATATTCTTTCACGGTTGCGTTTTCTGATCAAAGGTGTCAATACATTCTACTGGTGCCAATTTTGAAGTCGACAAAGATGGAACTCTCAAGCACGAAGTCATCGTTTTACATGGGATTACTAACATGTTTTCTCGTAGCCTGCATCTGGTTGATCCTCGTTCTTCTGGGATTCGACAATCGTTTTTGGTGTCTACTGCACTTGGTAGAAATGCTGCTTGGAGTTCCAGTACCTCGAGATGTGACAAAAGTCTCGGATCGAATCGCCTTATTGTTTATTCTCATTGGCTTCTGGCTTTTCTCGAGCACGTTTTACTCAATCTTGACGGACATCAAGTCAAAGGAAAAGACAGAGGAAAAACTTAACACCTTGATGGATTTAAATACGTCAAACATACAACTTCTGATGCCTAATTTGCTCCGGAACATCTTATTAAGGAATAAGAACAACGAGATCTTGCAGGCTTTACTGAAAAAATCAGGGGAATACAGCACAACTGATGAATGCATTCAATTGTTGTTGAAGTGGAAAAACGTCTCATGCATCATGGCAGAACCAGTAATGAAAATGAGCCTCCAGAAGCACTTCAATGAATCTGTTACTCCAGCCATGAAGATTCTCAAGGAAAGTCTCTTGGAAGCTCCTCAGGCCATATTTTTAGAATGTAATTCACCTTATGTTTTCGAATTTGAGCAAACGCTGCGAAAGGTTGCGCAATCTGGTCTTGTTGTGAAATGGAATCAGCAATTCATACCGGACGTTATCAGAAGGTCAAGTTTGGAGTTAGAATTCATGGAAGATTCGGCTGATCTGCTATTTAACCTTCTCTTGATTCTCGTTGCCGGATATGCAATTTCAATTGTTGCATTTCTTGGAGAGTTGGTAGTGAACTTACTTGAGAAGCGTTTTCACTGCAAGATTGCATTTTGGTAATGAATCAATATGAAACAAGTGTAAGGTGTTTCATTTAATATATGTATAATAAAGTCTGTGAGAGGCAAGGGGCCTCACAATAAAAAAGCACCCCGATTTGTGAGAGGCGAGGGGACTCACAATAAAAAAGCACCCCGATTTGTGAGAGGCGAGGGGACTCACAATAAAAAAACACCCCGATTTGTGAGAGGCGAGGGGACTCACAATAAAAAAGCACCTCGATTTGTGAGAGGCGAGGGGACTCACAATAAAAAAGCACCCCGTTTCTATATGAAATTATGTATTTTATGTTTTTAAAATTCTCAAAGAGAAGATATTAGATATTTTTTATATGAATAGGTAGAGGAGATAAAATTTAATTTTAAGATGGGTAAAATATTGAAATGGTCAGGCATTCCCTGGATTAGGATAACAATAGTGCAATTAAGTAAATACGCTTGCCTTAATCAGTGACTGTAAAAAAATTCAAAATGTGAAGGCTACTGAGACGGCATAAGACAAACTAATTATTTCAGGTAAATAGCAGATGCTTTCATTCGTATTCTAGTCTTTTAACAATTCCTAAAGCTATAAACGAGTCGAGAAAGAAATTTATAGTTAGGAGAGAAAATTCTCTGGTTATAAAGTTAAAAAACTTAACAATAATTGTGTATATATTATATAATGTACAATAAAGATAAAAAAAAGAAAAGAAGTGTTCAGTCTGGTTTATTTAAAACAGAAGAAATATTCTTCTCATATTATCTAATCTTATACTTTGTGTTATGCAGGTCAAAATTATTGATCCGAACGGTTCGATGTTATTTGCAAATTGAGTTCAACTTATTGATTTTTAAAATGCATTTTTCCTTTCATATTTTATTTATTTTGTTCTACTGTTTCGTATAGAAAAATAATTCTTAAACTTTATATTGAAATACAAAATACATAAATACCTACTATATAATTTATTAAAATTGAAGTAATTTTTTTTTAACTTTAAGGATATAAAAATCATCTATTCTAAAATTGAATCACTTTTTTGTATTTTCTCCCTTCTTTACTTCTCCCAAATTTTTTTCGCTGTACAAAAGAGTTGGGACATTTCGATAAAATCTAATTCAATATATTTTGTTTCGAACATTTCAGAATGGGAAGAGGTGAAAAAGAAGATTCTACCGATGGCATTGAATTCGAAAAAGGTGAAGGATCGAAGAGCATTGAATTCGCCTGCAACAGTAATGAAGCCGAAGAGAAATGTGAACAACCAAACGGCGATCTTTCCCCAAAAGTAATTCAATTTATGTACATCCAGATGGAATTCTGTGAAAAAAGCACTTTGAGAACAGCCATTGATAATGGATTGTATGAAGATGAAGATCGAGCCTGGCGATTATTTCGCGAAATCGGCGAAGGCTTAGCCCATATCCATCGTCAGGGGATGATTCATAGAGATTTAAAACCTGTCAACATTTTTCTTGACAGCAACGATCACGTGAAAATCGGAGACTTTGGTCTTGCAACTACCAACATTCTTTCCTCGCTCACACAAACCGCTGAAGCCAATCGGGAATCAGTCGCAGAAAAAGGTATTCTTAAAAATTTTAGTTTTATCTAAAATTTTATCTGTTATCTGAACATTTATTTGCAATTTTCTTTGCATCTGAATTCTTATTTTAACTGGTTTCTACGTTGTAGGACCAAAAATCTTAAGGCCCAAAAATAAGCCCCAAAATATAAGTCTGGAAAATATATGGACGTAAAAAAGTCTCAAAAATAAAAGATCAAAAAATCATAAGGCCCAAAAATCAATGCCAAAATCCCAAGGCCCATATTCGACATACGACGGTTTTTGGGACTTATTTTTGAGAATTTTAATTAGATGTCCTACATTTCGGACTTTGTAATTTTGAGCCCTACATTTATATCGTGGGCACTTATATCGTGGGCCTCGTTTTTGAGCCTTAATTTTGGATATCATGTTTGGGACTTAAATATTGGGCCTAATTGTGGTTATATATTTGAGATTTATATTTTGACTCCTTTATTTTTGTGAGTTTTGGTTTTGGGATTTTTTGATACTAATCTGTTTTTTAAAAATATTTTTAGTTACCAATGATGATCAAGAAGATTTGGGATCCTTAACAGGAGAAGTCGGTACAGCTGCATACGTCGCGCCAGAACTCAGCATGAAAACAGCAAAGGCCATTTACAATCAGAAGGTTGACATCTACAGTCTGGGGATAATATTTTTCGAGATGTTTTACAAGCCTCCGGAAACCGGAATGGAAAGGGTCCAGATATTACTTAACATTCGCTCCAAAGATATCATCTTACCTAATGATATGCTCGAAGCCGACATGCCAAACCAGATTCATCTCTTGAAGTAATTACCTTTTTATTATTTTTTTAATTTAAAAAAATTTATTTTTAATCTGTTTTCATCTGATTCGGCCTTTCTTATTTTTTCAAATAATAATTTAACAATAATGTCTTTTATTTTCAGATGGCTGCTGAATCATGATCCAAGTCTAAGACCAACAGCGCAAGAACTTCTCGCTTCCAATTATTTACCACCAGCTCAAGTTGAAGAGGCAGAGTTTCAGGACATGATTTGCCACACTTTATCGAATAAAGAGAGCAAGGCTTATAGAAAAGTCTTAGATACCTTGTTTACACAGGAATTTACTTCAGCCGAAGGCATCACTTTTGACATGAACCTGACAATTAAAGGCGTCGTAACTTCTCTCTTGCCGCGAATTCAATTCTATCTCGAAAGTATTAAATCCAAGGTCGTGAAGGTTTTTCGAAAACACGGTGGAGATTATGTGGCAACGCCTTTATTTTTGCCCAATTCGGCTCATATGCAGATTTATACGCAGTACCATGTTAAAGTTATAACACGAAGTGGAAGTGTTGTTTCCATACCCTACGATCAGCGAATTCCTTTCGCTAGATATGTAGTATGGAATAATATTCATCACATAAGGAGATATGCAATTGAACGCGTTTTCAGAGAAACGAAGGTATTTTGAATTATTTTAGTCTTGAAAGCTTTATTTTGTATTATCAGCAGATTTTAATTATCAAAGTTTAGTTTTTTTTAATGTTGTTTGTAAATTGTTTTGAATTCTTTTACATTCTTCAGAATTCTTGTCAATTCATTTTTATTCTTTTCAGGTCCATGGATTTCATCCCAGGGAACTTCTAGAGTGTGCATTCGATGTCATCACTCCAATTTCTAAGACGTTAATGGAAGAGGCAGAAATGCTCTCAATAGTTTTTGAAATTATAAACGAAATTTCAGAACTTCATGAGAGGAGCTTCACTGTTAGATTGAACCACACATCCCTTCTGCAAGCAGTTTTAATGTATTGTGGAATCCCAAGCGAGAAATACAAGGACATTTACGCTATTCTTTGCGACGCTCGAAATGGAAAAATTTCTCAATTCCAAGTGCAGACGCATCTCATCAGTTTATGTCTCACCGACCAGGCGATGGTTACGCTCTTTAATCTTTTGGAGACTGAAAGCTCTGTTGAGAAAATCGTAGGGATTTTAAAAACTCTCACGAGGAGAAAAGGCGAAGCCGCTGCCTTGGCGAGGGAAGGACTCAGAGAAGTAAAAACAGTCATTTCTTATGCAGAAGCTCTCGGAGTGAAGGTAGTGAATTTATTTTTATCATTCTTTGGTCCATTGAAATTGTCAAGTTTAAATTCAATACATTATTTTAAAAATTGCAATTCTTCAGTTTTGAACAGAAAAATAATATCTTTTTCAATTTTAAGGACTTCTAATCTTAAATTTTTCCATTTATTTTTGAATGTTTCAATTTGAAGCTCCAACTTTTGAGCCAACTTTAAACTTCACTAACGTTATTTCGTTTGATATTAAAAGTTTTTTTAATTGATTTTTTTAGTGGCCAATAACAGTCGTTCCTCTTCTGGTACATAACATCGAGCAGCACAGCGGAATCTTCTTTCAAGTAATAACACGAGAGTCAAAGCGTCGAAAAAAAGGAGGTCCGGACGTAATTGCTGCAGGTGGAAGATATGATAAACTCCTCGCATCTGTCCGTCAAGTCCTAAAATATACACCGATGGCCAGCAAGGAATTTGAGCAGTCAGGAGTCGGCATCAGTATTTCTCTCGACAAGTTAATCTTCTTAGCAGATGAAATGGGAGATGATAATCATAATGAAAATAAATTAGCTATTGTCGTCTGCTGCGTTGGAGAAATTCCAAAGAGAAACGAAGAAATGGCCGAAGTTCTTCGGGAACTCTACGCTTTGGATTTTCGAGTGACTTCCCTAAGTCTTCCTACCGCCGAGGAAATCATGGATTACTGTCTCAAAAACGCGATTGATCATGTTGTAATGCTGAGGAGTGGAGAACAGGGATTTTTAAGGGTACAAACTTGGGACAAGGACCGATTTCAAGAGAAGAAAATTTGCACCCCCGAACTGACGGAATATTTGCAAAAACAGATAGAATTTGTTACGCCAGGATTGAACAGATCGGAAAGCAAGACGAATACAAATAATGAATTATCAACCAGTATTCCTAGCAATGTTAACATTAATTTCGTGCTTTCGGAAAAAGACAAACTGTCGGGAAGTGGAAGAAGGAGCTACAAGAACTCGATGCTCGCTCAATTGTCTTCCCATTTGCTGAAGATCTCGCATAAGGTAGGATTTATAATTATTTATGTTATAATTAATATTATTAATTCAATTGAAACTCTTTTATCTTTAAAATCCCTTAAAGTTTTACTACTTTCCTTTAAAATTATTTAATATGATTTGAAATACTTTAACTTCCACGAAAACTTTTAAATCCCTTGAAATTTCTGAAAATCTCACAAAATTTCTAGAAACCTCTTGAAATTTCATGTAATCCTTTAAGATTCCACAAAATCTTTTA
>JAUESH010000037.1:2672711-2692666 GCA_032275165.1 Synergus magnus
TTGCGGAAAATGTCAAAGTTTTTTATGAAAAAAAGAAAAAAAAAATTAAAAATGACAATCATCTCGAAATTTCCGTTCTTTTCCGAAAATTAAAAAAAAAACATTGAAGATCGATCTACATAATTTTTATAAATTTTTTTCTGAAAAGTGCATTTAAAAACAAAAATTTCGAAAAAAAAAACGTCTCGATAAGTCAATTTTTGAAAAAGTTACGGCCATTTTAAGAAAGCCATTTTTTTGAAAAACCCGTAACTTTTTTGGGTTAGGTAAAAAAATTTGAAATATGTTTTTGATAGGGTAGAAAAATATAAAAAAGGTTTCAGCCAAATCGAAGGGGTCGGGGTCAAAAGTGGTCGATTTGGCATGGATTGCCCCGTATTTATATATAATCATTTAATATAATATAATATAATTTTTATATTCAATTTATTAAATTTTAAATGCTCAATTTAAATTAACTAAGAATTATAAAACTTAAATTTTTTATATAAATTAAATTTTTTTTGAAACTATATAGCAAACTTTTAATTGATTTTAAACTTTTTGAATTTAAAAATATTTAGCTACTAAAGCTTATTGTTATTTGAAATTAATCCTTTTCATAATTTTTCTAAATTAAAAAATGTGTACACGTTTCAAACTGTTTGAAATACTTCAATATTTAACCTTTTTTTTTTTTTTGAAATCATACTAAAAACCGTGGAAACTTAAATATATATTTTTTTTAATAAAAAAAAAAACGCTCATAGAAGTTTTTTAAATGACCCGCCCTTTTGAAGGGCGGACTTTTCAAAATTTATTGAAACAGTTAATTTTAAAACATTAAAAAAAATATCAAATCTTTTTTTAAATGAATAAAAATGATTTGAGACTTTAAAGACAATTTGTTTATCACATAATTTCTTGTTTATCAGAAAGTGAATCAATCATATGACATTATACTGACCTAACATTTCCACAATGCTTCCGACGCAGTTCATTATTGTCAATTGTCAACCCTGCGTCAATACATTCTCGATTGTTGTCAACAAAACAGCAAAATCGAGCGATTCCAGTTTTATTTTTCGAGTACAATAATTACGCGCAACAAATTAGTCGTAAAAACGACATTTAGTTCAAGTGATGCGCAAATTGTCGCGAAATTTCAATTGGGAAAACTGGAAAAATGTCAAAACAAGTGGAACTCCTGGAAATCGACAAATGCATTATTTCGAGGTTATGGTACACATCATCTGTAATTCTAAATAAAGAGATTGAAAGTCATTCTCTGGCGAATTACTCACGAGAGGATATTGAGAATTTACGAAGTTTAATTAAATCCACTGCGTAAGTGCTTTTAATCCTTATTTTAATCATTTTAGTCTTCCTGACTTCGAACATAACCTGAATATTTTTACGCCCCTACATATTTTGTAAATTTTCGCAATTCCTTTAAAAAGACGAAGAAAATACATCAAATTTTTGTTAACGTAACGAATGCTATCATTTTTTATTTTTTATTTTGTCCTTTTCTTACTTTTAAGATATTTGTACATATTCTTGAGTAAAGAGGACAAAATCTTTTGAAATATTAACGATTTTTGGTTTTGTATACTAGTTTTTAAACAAAAGATAATAAAAAATTGAATAAAGGGAATTCAGGAAGCATTTTAATTCAGGTTTCTTCATTGTAAATATTTTTTAAAAACATTTTTGAGGAAAGAAAGTCTTTTTTGGTCTAACCTCAGAAATCGTTTGTTTTGTTGATTTTGTTGCTTAATTATTATTTAAGGACATTTTATTTTAAATATCTTGAGTAAAAGAACAGCCAGAAAAATCTCAACTCTTCGGCAACTTTTTTTTCCTTTATGAACAGTTTGAAATTTTCTTAAATTATCAATTATTGCAGAGATGAAGATCAAAAAGATCGATGGATCAGCCACAAACTTTTATTATCTCTTGACAAAAAGAATTCAGGAAAAGTTCAACAAGAACTCGAATCCATACAATTTGCAACAGCTTTACAATTGTTAGATGATCAAATTCCGGAACCCGTAGAACAGGTTCGAATTTTTCTATTTAGTTTGTTTATTTATTTGATATGTTTGTATTCTCGCTTCTTCCATATTCGTCAATTTTGAACTGATAAAGAAATTAACCGATTTTCGCAGGAATTAAAAGAGCTTTTCGAGACATTTTCGAATGCGAAGCACAACTTGACCGTAGCTACAATAAAGATCTCAGAATCAACTCTAACATTCCTAAAAGAAAATCTACAAAAAAGGCCAGCGCTCACTTGTTGGCTCATTAACGAATTGCTCTGCGTTTGTCCCACGTCTTTTGTGAATTCTGACGAGACTTTACAAGACTTGTACTGCAGTGCATTAAAGTCAATAATTGAAAAAGCTATCACTTACGATAATGATAGAAGGGATGGAGAATTTAGTGCCTCTGATCTTCATAAAAAGAAAGCTCTCTTGAATGAGAAAAGCTTGGGAACTTTACTATGTATTCTATCGAAACTTGATCTAACGGAAGCTAAAGAAGATGAACTCCTTTCTTGGCTTTATCCGGCTCTCTTGCGAGTTTGTGACACAGACGATGTGGAGCTTGCACTTTATTCCAGAAGGAACGTCAAATTTCTGAAAGAATGGCACACATTTTTGGACAAAGCTTTCGTTCGTTTGGAAAGCCCTTCTAGTCTCGAGAATGCTCTCAAAATTTCTGATGCGATTTTCTCTTTTGAGGATGATTCGGTTTCGATCGATGTGAAGGAACTATCGATGAGAGTAATAAGGAAAAGAACTCACTGGATGTCTGATATTTTGGTAATTATTCTCAATAATATGAATTTATTCATTTTAAAAATCTTTAAATATAAATGAAAATGTAAAAACACATTTTCTCTTTCAGGACTTGTGCTACACTCTCCAGGCGAATGGCGACTACGAACGAGTCTCAAAACTTCTTTCTTGTCCACCTCTAAAAATCCTGTGGCCCTCTCTTTTGCTTCAATTTCTCTCAATTTTTCCCCACATTCCTATAATCACCTCGATCGAAACCTGGAAGAAAAACGCAAACATCTGTCGCTCCCTAAATTTCCTCCTGGAAAAATGCTCTCTCATTTCGAACAATCCATCCATCCAAAAATCTACCTCAATCATGAAGCGACACCTGAAAGTCATCCACTGGATTTTGGAGTGCAAGAAAAAAACTATCGGCACTGCTTCTTATTCTTCTGCCCTGGAGAAAACTCTCTCTGTGCGAAAGATTCTCTCACGCTTACAAACTTCCTGCATCCTCTCGGTTTTAAAATCCAGTGTCGACCTCCACGAAGAAGAATACAACGAAGTTCTAGATTTGCTCAAAGACTCCCTCGAATCGTCAAACATTTTCCACTCCTATCGGGCAATGTTGAGTGCCCTAAAAGCAATTTTAGCCAGCGAATATTTCAACTCGAGGCACAAGGAAGTCGAGAAAAACTTCCTGGAAATGGAGTCACTTCTCAATTCTCTTTTCCCTTTGCATTTAAGACTCGAGGTGATAGAAAATATATTCTCGTTCCTTTTCCTCCGTCACGAGGATTTTTGCGACGCTGATAGAAATTCGGAGGAAGATGACCATGAAAAGGAAAAAGCGACTTCTGCTCTCGAGAATAAAGAACTGATTCAGAAGAGATTTGGATTCATTGCTAATAAGTATACGATTAGAGAAGTTCTTCATAGATTAAAGAATTGTGTTTTAACTGCTGGAATTGACTCTGTAAAGCAGAAAAGGGAGAGTGGAATCTCTAATGATTTGAATCAGATTAATAAGAGCTTGTTTAATATTAATAAAGCGATCGACGATGCTTTTTGGAGACTCGAATTTCTGACGAGTGCTGATTTTGTTAAAAATGCAGGAACTGTGGAAAGTGAAAAAGGAATTTATGAGTTTAATCAAAATGAAAAGCTAAACTTTTCAGCAAGGCTTAAGAATAAGTCGATTTTTTATAAGGAGGAGAACAGTTCTTCGGATGAGAATTTTGGGAAGTCTGATCCTGATATTTGTTCCGAGGCTGGATCACTTGATAATGCTTTGAGTTCTACGAAAAAGAAGAAGAGAATTAGGAATATGGCGAATACAGAGAATGCTTGGAATAAAGATTTCAGCTCAAGGTTTATTATTAATACTATGCTCATGTCGAAGGAAAGTTGGGTTCTGCAGTGTCTGTGGAAAGGAGATCATTTGAAAGCACAACAGATTATTGAGGTAAGTTACGTCTATGTAGGCAAATTTTTATCATTTTTTTTTTAGTATTTAATTTAATTTTTATTAACGTAACGTCGTAAGAATAAGCCTTATAAATAAATGAAATTCTACAACTATTCTAAAAATAAGCAATTCCTATTGAAACTCTTCTTTTAAATATTCCTTATCGCACTTTCCAGTTTTTCGTACGCTTCATATTCAAAAAGAGTAGGCTTAAAATGTACAGTCTCTATTTTTACTTTTTTATCCTCTTTTATCCGTTTTACTAAAGTTCCAGGGGGATTTTCTGCAAAATATTTCTTCTCGGCTAGAATAATTTCAGTAGGAAAGCAAATCTCGCAACAAAAACAACAGCAACACCATCCTGGAAATTAATAATTTTTTTAGACATGTTTTTTAAAACATGAATTTAATAAATGATAAATAAATAAACATAAATTAATACCCTTTTGACACCAGCAGGGAATGGCAACGCAGATATAAATCAAAATCCAGATCTTAATAACCACCCAACTTCTATCAAACACTTTCTTCACATCAGTTTTGTTTTTTGCGTGCTGATAATCGTAAATTAAACACTCGAAAGCCTTCAGGCCAATCTGAGACAATTCCTCCTTTGTGCAATTTCTCGGCATTTTAAAATCTACAATTTTTTTCACAGCATCTTTTATTGTCTCTTCCGGTTCCCCTCGTTCCGTGTAATTAAAACTTTCATTTCTCCTCTGAATTTCCTCAATCTGTTGATAATATTCTGCGTTTAATTTATCGTAATCGTAATCCTCAGAAGTTTCGATATTAGAAGCTGTTGTTTTTTCCACAAAATGATCCGTATTAATTTCTTCTTTCCTTCCAGTCGAACTTGTTTCCTCCACTTCGTCTTGGTATTCAAAATTTTCGGAAACTGTTGTGCGAATTGTTGTCAGATCGAGATTTCCGAAATCAACCTGCTCTGTATATTTTTCGGAACTCCAAGATTCTGTAAATTGAGTTTGAATTGACTCCGTAACTTCAGATTCTGTTGTCTCTCCTATCGTCGAATTCCGGTTGCTGAGACCTTCAAAAAATTCCTCACTCGAATCAGTAGATTCGAGAGGATAATCCTCCTCGCTTCTTTTTATTCTCTTATAATTATTTTTTACGTACCCTGCATTTTTCATTCCTGGTGTCATAGAAAATAATTTTTTAAGTGTGGATTTTATAGTCGTTGTCTCCTTTCTGGGGGATCTTTTTTTGAGCGAGTCATCAGCATTTTCTACTCTTTGAAAGGCATACTATAAAATTATTATTTTAATTAATTAATTTATAGGTAAAATATTTTTTAGCGACTATTTTCATAAATTAATTTGAACCTTGTCGAGGCTGGATTTGAACCCAGCAATAAATGGTTTAGGTTCTTCTTTGAAAGGAGCCTCCATAATCGGCTGAAAAGAAAAACTTCTTGAATGTTTCTCTGCTTCTTCAGCAACTCTTCGATTGTAATTTTTTACGTGGGAATGCAGTGGCTCATATTTTGGTTCATCTTCTGCAAAAGATTCGAAGCCTGATAAATCCTCTCGTTTAATCATTTCATTTTCATTTTCGTCGTAATTCTCATCCGAAGAAATTACGAACGTTTGTTTGTCCTCTAAATCCACCTGATTAAAATAAATTATCTAAATTATTATTTATTATAAAATTATAAATTATTACTGAACTGAATTCAAAAATTAAAAGTTATATGAAAAAATACCTTATACGATGGCGGCCAAATGCCTTCAATATAATTTATTCCAAGTCCTAGAATAATTAAGATTCGACTCCACCTCATGATAAAAAAATTACCACTGCCTTATGCTCGTAATTTAAATTATGCAAATTTCTGACGTCCGCATTGCATTTGTTTCAGATGTTTGACATGAAAGGAACTCAGCTCGATGGCGAGGTTCGATTTTCAAAAGCGATCCGTCTTTTCAGGCAGGATTTAAATAATCATTTAAGTCCTGTTGACGTTGTGGATTCTCCCATAAGTGATTCTGCTACTGCAATTCTGCAGGTAGATATTATTTCAATTCATTTATTATTTCATTCAGTGTAAATGGGTTGAAATTGAACAATTTTGATTGAGAAATGTTTTAAATCGAATAAATTACAATTATATCAAAACTATTCATATTTTTTATGGATTAACAATTTATAGAAAATTCGACAAGCCGCTCAAGAAGGGTTTCACTCCTCCCGAATCACCAGCCTCTTGGAAACGTTTTTAGCCACCCAAGAAGCAAATACTCGGCTTCTAAAATCGAAAACTTTCGGAAGCAAGGAAATTTTGACTCTGACAGTCTTGGATTTGGCTCTGACAATGGGCCAAACTCATCAGACCTCAATCAGCCTCTGCGACTTGGCTTCAAAGCATTTAAAATCCTGCAAAAAATTAGAAAACTCCAGTCCACAAGAATTCTTTTCCAGAATTCATCAATTACTCTATGAATCTAAATTAGAATCTTCACTTATGGAGATTTTCTGTGATGCGAGGATTCCATTGAACGCTAAACAGTGGAAGGAAGAGAATGATTTCTGGACAGATTTGGCTGAGAAACTCAGGTCCTTCAAATTGTCCCAGATCGTGTCCGAAAATTTGGATAATAAAGTCATCAGCAGTGGCGCGTTGGGACAAAAAAGTTTCAAGGAAATCATTGATCTTTCTGGAAAAGGATATAATTATCTGGAGATAGTCTACTCACATTTACAGATTCTTCAAACGATAATTAATGGTGAGAATGGCTTGTTGATTTTTAAATCCCTTTGAAGATTCAATGTGTATCTTTTAAATTTATTTCAGATGACTCAACTGTGATAACTGAATCTGATATTTTAAAAAATCCGCTCGATTCTTACTTCGGACACCAAATATTCGATTTAAACGTCGAGCCTAGTGAACTTGAATCTATAGCGAATAAACTTCAAGTAAATTTGGTCTACAGTATTCTCGTCAATTGCTGTCCAAAACTCACATGTAATAACGATACGGACTCTCAGGAAATTTGCAATTCACAATGGGGTTACCTTATTTTGAATTATAACTCTGACGAAGCGGTAAATCATAAGTTACATTTAAATTTAACGTAACATAAATATTCTTATTTTTATTGGAAATATTAATATTAATATTAAAATTGCAGAGAAATCCGGAAGTTCTCGCTTGTGACCCAAATCTCTACGTTTCTGAAATTCTGACGGACCTTTTGCGAACTCTAGGTCAATTATCTCCAACAATTTCGACCTTAAGTTCAAAAGATCTCGAAAGCTTTTCTAAAAATCCGGAGATTCGATCAATTTTAAAAAGGACTTCAATTTTCTCTTCCTTGGATCTGAGCGAATTGTTAGTTGGGCATCACACTCTCGCCTTTTTCCTGAATCTCTGGAATCTTCTCTTTTTACACTCGCTTCTCTACTTTTGGGCGGAAGACCCTTCGTTTAATAATTTAAGACACGAAGTTTCTTTAATGATCATCGGCTACGAAGTTGGGGATTTGGGACTTGTAACTTTATCAACTCTGAGGTCGAAATTGCTCGGAACTTTGGCCTGGGATTTTAAATTGCTCGGACAAATGGAATGTATAAATGAACTTGCGTGGCAAGATTTAGATCTAATGCTGGATTCGAGAGCGATTTTCGCGATGGCGAACGAGTTTGTCGAAACGCCTGTGATTAAGGTACGAATAATTCATTCAAAAATTCAAAAATAGTTCAATTTTTAAGGATTTATACTTTGACAAATTTTTTTTTTTAATTTCTTACTTTTCCATAGGTTTTTAATCCCCAAACTTTAAACGAGGACCTAAACTCCGCCATGCTTGATTATCTCAATTACTACAAACCAAACACCGACCTCAACGATTCAAAACTAGAAATCAAGCTTCCCGAACTAATCCAGCGTTACTTAAATTTTCTAAAAACGAGTTCTCAAGAGAACGAAATCGACTCTTTTTCCTCTACTTTAAAATATTTTAAATCCCTCGACGAGATGAATTACAAACCTCTAGCCTTCAAATATGATCTCAAATTAAAATACAGCCCAGAAGAAAAACAGGAAGAGGAGAAAAGGGAAGAAAACTCATCCCTCGAGATTCCAGATTGGAAATCGAGAATTGTCAAGCCTTCCTTGCTTCGATATCTCGAAGGCCACTGTTGGCTCCTTTCCTACCTTGTCCAGCGAATCCACGAGGAAAGCCCAACGATCCTAGAAACCGATTGCGAAAATACTCAACGCACCGCTTGTCTCGAAAACCTTCTCAACTCACCCTGGACGAAAATCCTCAGCGCTCTTTTCAACGACAATCGAGTCACCGCCAGTGTTCAAGAAAATATTCCGCTAAATACTCTCTGGTCCTTTTTTGAAGAATCCCTGAGAAAGGAAAACTACCAGGAGTCTCTAGATATTATAAACGCAATGCCTGACAATTTCCTAGCGAGGAATGTCGAGTTGCAATGCTTCAAGGACAAAGTTCTGAGTCTCTTGAGTTCGAAAAAAGACGAGCGAATTCTAAATTACATTTACCAGATAAAAGATATCTACATTCTCGTCCAAACAATTTTACTCAACATGCAGAAGTGGCCAATGGAAATCTGCGAAGAAGCCTTGCTTCACGCTTTGCATCACCACGAAAGCGAAAATCTTCCAGCGCATTGCAAAATCAAAATGAATGAAACTCTTTGCAGGGTCATGATTTTCCGAAAAATCCTGCCTTACTGTGAAAGCGAAATTAGTTTCAAGGATGCAACCTGGTTCGACGTAGTGAATTGTACAGAAAAAACGGATCCTGGTCGGGTGATTCAGTCCTTGATCAAGGAAAATAAATTCGAGTTGTGTCTCGAGTGGTTGGAATACCAGAGTTTTTCGTCTGAGATGCACACTTTGGTGACTCAGGATTTGTTCCTAGGTTTGTTGAAGAACGAGGAAGAGGACTTTAAACACGCAAAGAAACTTCTCCAGGCTTTGCCGCTAAATCAGTCGATAACAATGTGCAAGGGGGTTTTGAAAAGATTGGAAAAGATCAGTGCGATGAAGTTTGTGGTGAAGTTTTTGTTGGAACATTGCAAGGCGACGAAGACTTTAAAATACAAAAAAGCGTTGATTGGAATTGCAATTTTAGACGAGTTGGATGATAAAGAGAGAGCGTTGTATATTAATTTGATAAGCGAGCCATTATTGATGCTAGAACAGTTATTGATGAACTGCAAGTTCAAGACTTTGCAGAAGACGTTGAATGCGATAGAGGGGAAGTTGCAAGAGGCGAATATTTCGATAGAGAGTTTTGATAAAGTGATCCGATTTTATGCGGGCAAGTCGCTGGATTTTAGAGTCGCAGTTCAGAGGGATGGAGTCGATGCTAAGACGAGAGACTCGCAGTTTTTGGAAAGCGATGGACAGGCAGGCAACGAGTTTGTAATGCCGGTTAATGTACCGACGAAGGAGGAATGGATTCCGAATGATAAGGCGAAGGAGTGTAGCAGTTGCAAGGAGGTGATATTTTCGATGTTTAATAGGAGGCATCATTGTAGAAGATGTGGAAGAGTCGTTTGCGCAATGTGTTCGCAACATCGGATGAGAGTGGCGGGATATCCGAATTCAGTTCCTGTAAGAGTTTGCAAGGATTGTAAACTTCAGACGACGCTGCAACAAATGGGTGAGAAGTTTTTACGGTCTTAAAAAGTATTTTAGGAAATTTAAATATATTTACAGTATTTAATGGAATATTTTAAATGGGTAAATTAAAATCTTTTTTCAAATTCTTTTTCCAGGAGCACCATCCGCACCAAGTAGCGAGCTCCTTGAGTCCTGGAAGCTGACAACGGAGGACTCTTACAACCAAACCGTCCGGGATGAATTTTCCTTCGAATACGCTCCGAACATTTCCCTCTGCCTCGCCATCTTGAACCTTCACTCCGATCACAAAGCCTACGCCACATTTCTCCTTGATCAGTGCGACGAGATGAAAAAGCTCCTCCAGCCTCTTTCGGGTGGAAAAGTCAACCTTGAAATCGACCACGCTCTGATCATCAAAATGATTCGATCTCTTCTCGTAGCCGCTAAAGTAAAATGTGCAAAACTAGGTCTCAACGCTGGACTTACTCACTGTGATCGCTTTCTCTCTCAAGTCGACCTCATCACGATTCTTGTTCAGTCCGACTGCCTTTCTCTAATTCCCACCGACGATCTCGACGATTACGCTTTCAGAAAATTACGAGACCTCCTCACTGAAAAGGAACAATGGACCCTCGCCCTTGACGTCAGCACCAAGTCCGGACTTGACACCCAGGGTGTCTGGGCAGCCTGGGGAAAAGCCTGCCTCAAGGTCGGATACTTTGACCGAGCTAGAGAAAAATTCTCCCACTGTTTGGATAAAGTTCTTTACGAAAACTTCGACGACTGGGTAATTCTCTCCCATCCGGAGTCACTTGACAGTACTGAGGATTCCGAATCTCAGAACTTCAAGGTCGAACTCACAAGTCCGAGGAAACATGAAGCGGTCAAAAGTCGACCTTCAAAGGATCCTCCACTTCTCACTGAGATTCTACAAATTCTAGAGAACTTAAATCTCAATGGTCAAGGTTTTAAGTCAAGTGCCAACGCTGCCCAAGAAATTCTGAACACGCTCAATAGTCTCAAGGCTATAAGCCAGGGAAATTATCCAACACAGTCAGTCTGGAACGAAAATGTCTATTATCAAGAGAGTCTTTACTATCTATTGATGTACGGAAGCTGCAGTTCGATCTTAGAATTCTTTGTGAAGCAGAGGGACTTTGATAAATGCTTGAACTTTGTTATGGAGAATGATGTGGAGCAAGATTCGTTTTTCAATACGGTTTATTTAAGATGTTTGAGAAGTGAAAATGTGGAGAATTTGCTGAATGCGATGAGGAATAAGGATCCGAGTTTGCTCATTTGGAAGAAGTATCTGGTTTATATTTGTCGAAATCTGGAGAAGAGGAGTTTGCTGAATACGCTTTATCATCTCCAGTTATTTATGAAGGATTATATTAGAGCGGCGATGACTTGTATCAGATTTTATAAGAATGAGGCAAGTACTTATACGGATTTGTGTCAGAAGACTCATTTGCTTTTAGAGGCTCAGGGACATTTGGAAGCGGAATTGAAGATGGAGAATTTTGGAAATAAGAAGAGGAGGAAGAGTGTTGGGTCACAGAATGGAAGCGGAGGATTGACAATGGAAATGGAACCTTCGGAAATTGATAAGCATGTTAATACAATTTCAAGGCAAATGGAGATTGCGAAGTTTTTGGGATCTGCGGAGAAGGAGGGAAGGACTATTGGACCTTTTTTGGGATATTTATCGGACATGGATGCTGAGGGATCGCAGACTGGAGAATTGCCAACGCTTTTTGGAAATCATCAGCAGAAAACGCAGCTTGCGGTTTTGGCGATTTTGTGTGGAAGAGACGTTGAGGAAGGATTTGGAATTGCGTTTAGAATCATGCAAGGTGAGTTTTTTCAAAATTAAATTATATTAGTTTTTCGAAAATCGATTTCTTTTACAGGCCTCAAAATAATTAAAAAGGATTTCCAAGAATTCAATGACAATTCAAAATTGTAAAATGTTTTGAAAACCTTTTTAATTTACAACTATTTATAATGATTTATAAACTGAATTTGAAAAGTATAATACATGAAAAATCTCTTTTAAATTTTCCAGATTACAATCTCCGACCGCAAAAAGTTTATTCGTTGGTGGGTCACGTATTGGCCTTGGAGAAGAAGATCAACTCGATAGAGCAATTAATAAAATGCTGTAGAAGTTCTGGAGCCCCGGATTCAACCGCCATTTCAGATCGAATTTTAGCTCATTGTGTGAAATTGCTTTTAAGTCATTCCTGTGCCGAGTCGGGTTCAAATCCAAAGGATCAAGTGAATTCTCTCATCAGATTGATTACCGATGTAGAACTCAAGGTATTTTTTTCCTTAAAATTATATATATAACTCATAATTATATTTTCACTCTTTCAAAACTTAAAAAATAATCGCTGAAGTATTTTATTAGTTAGATATATCTAATTCATTCTTATTTAATATTTTTTAAGTCTCCATTAGAATTTCGACCTGTAACTAATAATTATTTTAATTCTCACAGATAAGTTCCTACATAGAAGGCAAACAACTAAAAGCCGCTTATCTTCTCGCAGTGAAACACTCGAGAGCTCAAGACATTCGTCGAATTTTAAAAGAGGCTGACCGACTCGGTCAAAACGCAATAAAGTCCATTTGCACTAAATGGCTTCAACAAACTCAAGGATCTTAAACTAAAAACCTGAAAGGTTTAAAAATACCCTTACATACTTTAAATTATCCATTTAATACAGCATTTAACTCGAATATTTTTAATTCTGTCGCATTTAATCGGAATTTTTGAAAAAGTCGGGAGGCACAAGTTGTACAGAGTAGAAGACTAAAAGTTATTTAAATGTAATTTATTTTCTGCGCATTTACACTCGTGAGGATTCGTGTTGGAGAGCTAGATATGCCTAGAGAATTTTCATTTCCCGTAAGCGCATTTTAACAATAATTAATAATAAAAGACAATATTTATATTATATCGTAACAAATTAACAATCGCTTTCAAACAAATATACTACAGCATCGACACTGATGTATTTGTTACGGGCTGTGATACATTCTGCGTAAAATAAACAACACTAATAGCGAATAAGTTATTAGTAGAAATAATCTTCTATCTAAGTCTCAAAGCAACAATAAGATTACTTTTTAAATAGGTATCATTCAAAAACTTTCAACCTTTTCGAAATTAAGTCTTCCTACGTCTCTTCCTACGAGTAGTCAGTCACCAAAAATGAATGATTTTACGTATTAGTCTTAAGTGCAGAACTTATTCGTAAGCCGATCGAAAATCAATTTATCAAAGGCGTCAATTTATCTATTTATTTATTTATTTATAAACGTTAGCTATTTTAATTTATTAAATTTATTAAAGCTGAGTTATTTATTAAACGAAAAACTCTTTAATATTAATAAGAGAAAAGTTTTAGGCGTAGATTTTCGACTCTTAAAATTTGACTTTGGAAAAGATCTTTCGCCTTTGATGAATTGATTAAGGCAAAACTAAATATTCCTTTCGTTTTATTCTCTAAACTCTGGCGAGGGAATTTCTCATTTTCGAAATAGTTTTTCGAATTGTAGCACATCTTTCAGAGAATTTGTGTTGTGTGTATGTACATTGTGAAATGAGCGGAATTAGACTAAAGTAAATAGTATACTCAAGTTTTCTAGAAGTCTTTGACTCGTTGATTATCTACGTGCAAAGAAATGAATCAACGATCTTTAGAATTTATTCCGTGTAAGTCAAAGACTGCCGCTTTTATAAGAATTCTCAATAAACATATTGATATTGATATTAGTCTTTTTTTACTCCTAAATTCTCGAAATGAAAATAAATTATAGAAAAATAAAATGGAATGGCATGATGATCCCCTTGATATGTAATCAAATTGGATAAATTAAAGTTACAAGCTGCTGAATTTCCCCAGTGATTGAACAATTGTCGAACGTCGAAAGATGATTTGAATCTTACAAAATGGAATGTTTCATAGACTAGAAAAGTTTACATAAAACAATCACCTGGCAAAGTTACATAATTGGAATGTAGTACTAATTTTGCAGCTTTGTGATTACTACAATTATCACAATAAATCTATCAAAAAGTGGCCACTCAAATCTTGGAAAAAGATTAAATAAAATGTTTAAAACTCCTAGTGGCCAACCTGAAGAAAATAATACAATAAAATAAAAGCATTCAAAATATCTACTTTTTCGAAACCCGACTAAGCGAAAGCTCGACGTTTTTTTCTCACAGCGATTCTTTAATGCTATACTATAGTAGAAATGTATAAAAATGATAGGGAGCAGTCTTGCTCGATTTTAAATAATTCTCTAATGAGATTTGCAATTTTAATTACGAGCTGAGGGGTATAAATTGCAATTTGCTTTTGATAGACCTTTTTGAGTTAATTGTTCTCTTCTTCAGTGCATTCAGATAACCTCTGGTCGTACTGTTCGGCGAATTTAGGATCTATGTTTTTGATGGAGGAGATCAGAGAATCTTTCTCTGGCTGAGACCAATTTTGACTCCATTCACGGAAGAGTTTGATGCGACATTGAAATAAACTCGGAGGGCGATCCAAATCATCTTTGCTGCAGAGACCTTCGATTCCTGACAGGAGGCCGTTTACTAGACCCGAAGGACTACATCTCTCGAGCAAAATCGCCAGGAAGTCGCCTCGCTGCATTTCTGACCATTCTTGGAACCATTCGATAATATAACGCAGTTGGGCCTCGTTCGAGAGGGTCGTAGACATTTTTTCATCTGAAAAATAAAGGATTTTTTTTAGAAATACTTCAAATAGATGCTTCAATCATTCATAAATGTCATCAAAGTTAAAATTTAAACTATTAAAATAAATAATTCAAACAATATGAAACTGATAAATTTCAAGTCCTTTAAAACTGAAATGCCTGATTGCAAAGTTTCAATGCAAATCTTTTGAAATTTGAATATTTTGAAATTCGTGACAAGTATATATATATAAATTTCAATTGTATTTTTTATAATATATACCTAATCTATATCCAATTAAATATAATTTATATCACTATCTCAAGAAAAATAAAAAATAAACACTATAATCATAAGAAACAAAAAAATTAGCATTGTTAAAAATAAGGTTAGGAAATTTTACACCTTTTTTTATCCATAAGGTGTCCAAAATATTGAGCTATTGCGCCAATAATAATAATTTTACACAAATAAAGAATATAAATTAACCTCTATTCAACTTACATTGAAAATTCCGCAATCTTTAAAAATTTTTCGATAATATTGGAGCAAAAAATTGAGGTTAACTTACGGCATTCGAACTTCAAAGGCCTCTGAATTTAATTTTATTTAATTAATTTACTAATCTAAATAGGATTTACTAAATAAGAGCGTTTTATAGTTACCAGTCGAAGTGCAAAAGTCAACGAGTATCCAATTTCAGTTTCTGGAATCCGTTTTTAATTTGCAATTTCCGGACGTCTGTTCCTGACAGATTTACCGTTTCTGCAGAACGAGGAAACACAAGGAAATTAAAAAATAAAAGTTTTATCCCGGATATATATTGTATATATATATAATTACAAAGTGGGTACTTTATACCTACAACATTATAGATATAGAAACAAGTTTTCGAAAGTTTGTAAAAGATTTTGAAAAAATACATAATCTATTTTACAAAAACATTTTTGGGATTTTTGTACTCCCGACTGGGCAATAAGTAGTATTTTCTCTTCTAAAATCAATTTCTAAATTAATTATGGCAGTGGTAATCATTTCGGCTTGTTAATAATATACTAATCGTAAAAAAACTGGAAAATAAACTTTCTTTTGAAATTATTTTTCCTTTTTTGAATTTGGAGCCCCGTTTCTTTTTTAAATTGTCGACCAATAAGCGCATTCGGATTCCGTTCGATCAGCCAATTACAATAGATCTACACTGGAATTTATCCCTTCTTCGATTTGACAGGCTTATGAGTTGTGGTTGTGTCAATTCGGTCAACTCGAGTCAGGTGGCATGTTCTAACCTCAAAACAATTTGTGTTTGACGTTCAGAAAAAAGGCATATGCTACCGTCGGAATGGTTTTACTGGAAAATGAAGCAGTAAGTATTTGTGAAATAATAATTTACAAATCTGGGAATTATTCCTCTAATCCAAATCTATTCAGTTTTTAGTGGAGCTCACACGTCTTTTTGAAAAATCACGACTTTCCGGTGCTGTGTCGTTGACCATAAAAAGGTGTAAGTAAACCAAAAAATACTCATTTTCCTTAATCATTATTATTCTGAATTTGTTTACCTCAAATTGTGACAATTTTTTCCTTACTTGCTAATTTTGCGAGTCACTCTTATTTAAAATTTTGATTGCTCGATGATTCGTAAATTTTTCGTTGATTCATGTAAATATTTGGCCAATAGACCTCCAAAATCTTCTTTATTTGTTGTACTAGAAGTTTTGAACGTTCAAATGAACGAAATATTTTTTCCCAATTCTATTTTATCCAGAAATATTGTTCCAACTAAAAATAACAATAGGCATTACAAGTTTCTTTCATACAGAATTATTTTCAATGCAAATGAATCAATACTTTAAAACTGTTTCTAGTTTAAAATACAATCTATACAAAAACTCGTTCATTTGAACGTTCAGAACTTTTCAGTCATTATGTTTTCTCCATTTGCTTTGTAATTCATAAAATTATTCACCGATTTTCAAAAAGTTATTGGAAGTTTTAATTTCAAAATATCAAACAGAACTGAGCGAATTTTATACATTTTATGTTATGTATTTTATTGTTTTACAGTTAATGGACACAATAAACCTATTCCTCGAAAAGGTAGGCCACCTTTGCCTACTCCTACGGAATATCTTTGCCTAGTTCGCGCCTCCTTGAGATCGAAGAAGATCTCGACAGTTGTAAGTTTACTTTTATTTTTCTTAAATCATCACGGATTTTATTTATCGTTATTTTTTAAATTTATATATATAGAGACTAAGTTTCTGAATTTTCTCTTTATTTCAGATTCATTCCAAGGATGTAAACAAATTCCAGCAGGCTTACTGGAATCTTCTCAAAACGAATATAAATGGACTGAAGAAGTTAAAGAAAGTCAAATCTGCGAAACCGAAAGCTCACTGACGTTTCTGTATTTAACTCCTAATGTTGATAAGTACCACGCGCCGATTATTATTTTTTTATATTATAACGTATTGAATACTATTCACGCGTTTGCAATGGAGAGTCGATTTAAGGTATATAGGTAATAAAACAAAGTTAAAAAATTACCAGCTTTCAAGTTCTTGGCTAGAAAAATATCTTTATTTGTTATTTATTCTATTTTTTGATTTCTTGAACAGTTAAATAATGCTATATATAGAAATTTTATTGGTCCTTTGACAAATAATGAATTTTCTAGATTTAAAAACAAATTCATTTCTTCAACCTTCTAGTGTAAAGATTTCGAATTTAAAAAAAAAGGCTTTTTCAATCAGGTCACGTTACACCTGGAAAAAATATTGATTTTACATATATATATTTACTCTGTAGTTACTTTCAGAGTAAAATTTGTTCCTTCTGACGAGACAGATCGATTGATCTATTTACACTGCAAAGAATCTTTTCAGAAAAACACAAATAAATTTTAACTACGTACTTTATTATCGTATTTATCACAACTTAAAATAATTTTCTATAAAATTTAGATATCCTTTCCATAGTCTGTATAGATATAAAGATAGCTTCACAATTTACAAAGTAGGCTAAGTTGCGGAAAAATGGAAGCTTTAAATTGAGGCTCCGGATTAAAAAATTAAATACCTATATGCTATATTCTATATTATCTTTTTATAATTCTGTACATATCTGTAAACGCTTCAGATAATTAATTAAGGGCATGTATTATTTACCATATGAGTAAATTTAGATAATTCAGGTTACGTCTGTGCACTATTATTTTTTTGAAAAAGTAAAAATTGTGGAAAAAAACCGGATTATCTGAACTTGCTCATATGTTTGCTCATATGGTAAGTAACACATGTCCTTAAACTACATATTGCACGTAAACTCAAAATTCATCGTTCAGAATTCTGAAGGTATTTTGAAATTAATATCAAATCATATAGGGATGAAGATATGGAGTTGGCTCCAGCAAGGTCACTGAGTTTTTGAAGAGAGGACTTTTTGATCCTCTGCGTCGGTTCCGGAGACTTTTCTGGCACCTGAGTGCCATTTTTCTGCGATGGTAGATCAGTTTCGAACTGAAAAAATAAATACAATTTTGTTAATAGAGTTTCAAACCTAAATTTCAAGTATTTAAAGCCTTATATCCCAAAGACTAAGGTCCAAGTTTCAAGTGTTATTTCGTTGCTTAAAATTTTGTGTCAAATAAAGGTTACAAATATTTTTCAAATCGTTTAAATACTTCAAAATTTTCATTTACTCAAACTGAAAGTTGACACGAACTCGTTTAGCGTACTCAGAATATTGATTTTGAGGAATACTTTACACATCCAGAAGCAGTAAGCAATTATACAATTATAGTAATAAAACAGTTCTTCTGCTTCCGAGCTGACAAAAATAGGAAAAATAATTTTTTTTAACTAGATCATATTGGAAACCACTTTTATGTTTCATTCGCAACTGAAACAGGGAGAGGTTCAGACGTGTTCTTTTTTTTTTAATTTTGTTTCCTGGGAAAAATACTTTATACTATTTAAAAAATACTTCAAAATGTTGTTCTATTCCATCAAACTATGGTCCACATTATTTTTGGCAATTCTCGCCTGCGGAATTATTCAAGCAAAAACAGCAGAATGGATATCGAATTTGATAAAATTTACGAAGAAAGACCTTCACCCCTATCAAGTAGTGATTATCAGCGATGAAGATGACAACAATATCATTCCAAATGAGCAAAGCGTCCTTAGAATGACTTCAAGAAAGCTACCAACTTGGAAGTTAAATTTCCAGGAGGCAACGTCCAAGAAATCGGATGAGCTAAGTCTCCATAGGTTTTTCTACAATCCTCGTGATACTGCCTTCTTTCTGATAATTCGAAGCGCTAACGACACTCAAAACCTATCATCAATCCAAAACTCCATCGAATTTATAGGCAAATTATCAGGAAAAAGGAGTCGACCAAAGTGCCTCATTGTCCTTCCCGAAGAAGTGATCAACAAATCGCAATCAGCTTACGACCAGTTCCTCAGATTCAGCTGGACCAAGAAATTTCTTGACCTAACTATTCTCGGATTCCAATATACTGACAAAATTCTGGATTCTGCAATCATCCTTTACTTTAATCCATTCACGAATGTGACAACAAGGATCAAATATTCCTCGAATTTTAAATGGTTCCCTGACAAAAGTCGTGATATTCATGGTCTTGAAATCAAGATCGGAATCTTTCATCAACCACCAGCTGCTTCTTTAAAATTGAACGAGGAAGAGGAGATCCTAGATGCATCTGGATACGATGTAGCTATGACGAGGACTATATCGAAGGCAATGAACTTCAGGATAAAATGGATCCAGTCAGAGGTAGCAGAGTGGGGTGACGTTGACTGCGATAAGAGTAACTTGACTGGGCTATTGAAAAAATTAAGACAAAGCGAAATCGATCTTCTTGCCATCCAGGGTATAGTTCTTGGCTCTTGCGACGAAAAATTCTACGAAATAAGTGCATATACCGCACCCACCACCTTTGTCCTAGTGGTACCAATAATTCCAGGTAGGTCACTATAGATTTCAAACATTTTCAGGCAATATCCTATAAGAGAATGTCTTTTTTTATTTTTTCTGCGCAGCCGGATTTGACAATAAATCTGTCGATCGAAATTTAAAATATTGATTCGAAATTTCAGGTGAACGTTTCACTGTAGCGACTCCGTGGAAACTTCTCAATCTTACGTCCATCGTCATAATTATCATGCTAACATGGTGTTTTGGGCTCTTGCTGAAATTTGATCATCGGTCTTGGGGAATTTTGGACATGGTTCAAATAGTACTTGCGATGGCGACACCACACAGTCCTCAAAGATTAGTTGAGAGAATTCTGTTTGGTGTTTTGCTCCTGTCCTGCTTGTTCAACTCGTCGTACATTTACACAGCTTTGACGGA
>JAUESH010000037.1:2773537-2790860 GCA_032275165.1 Synergus magnus
ACTCTATTCAAATGTGATTTAAAACGTGTAAACAACGAAAAGACAATTCTTTTGCTCAAGACTTTAATAGAAATAACAATTTTCTATTTAGTTTTGTTATTTGTTATCCATTTAAAAAAATAGCAAGAATTCTAATTCGATGGTTCGTGTCCCTGCTAAGTTTCGAAAATTAGCAGGGATATGAACCCCAAGTGCCGATAAAGGTAGGTCACAGAGAACTAACATTATAAATTCATTTGGCACTTATGTCTTTATGATATGCAATCCTTCAATTTTTATATTTTCTTGTATTTTTACCTCTGTGTATTTATGGTTGCCTTCCTTCAGGCGCTTTACTGTTCACTCACAAATAATTAATTTCGAATTGAAATAAAACTTATTTCAAATTTATTAATTAGATATACAATTTCAAAATAATACAATAGAGATAGACAATATAATTAATTGCAGATTTTAAATATAAAATATTACTGCTCCAAAAATCTGACAACAGTATCACTCTGTTTTATAATAAGCACGTGGTTTTTTTAGCAGACGACCATCATGCAAACGACAATAAGATTTGACATTTATGAATGAACTGATTTTACAACTTTTACTATGTCGGACACAAAATCAGTGATTGAACTTTTATGTAAACATTTAAGCTGTACAACTGGAGTTCAAATGAAGCCAGATTTTTTTCGACTAGCAAAATATAACAAAAGTTCACCCGAAGCTGTAGGTTTTATAATATTTTTACATTTTTAGGTTATCTTTTTGTTATAAATGTTTTTTTTTAGATCGAAGCGTTGTGGTCAGTTTTACATGTTTTGAGCACCTGCGCAGCTACAAAAAAAGAGAAAAGTGTTTCTTTCAAGGATTATGGTAAGTTATGATAATTATAAAAATAAATAATACTTTTACGAACATAACCTCTTCATGAGATTTAGTTTTTTTTCAGTTTTTTTAAAAGTATATCAAGTTTTTCTATTACAATTTCATTTTCTATGTCTATGATATGTCTTAAAATCCCGAAAAACGCTGGGTAAATTTCTGCTAGTAAATACATAAAAATTTTGGATTTTAGGAACTTTGAAAACTTTCTTTTGACACTTTTTCTCCAATAAATGTAAAAAAGAAATTATCAGACTAGACGTCTGAAATTTCAAACCAATTATAAATGGAATAAAATTAATTTCAGACAAAATCACCTGTACCAAGTTAAATTTTGCATTTTTGCAATATTCATCTTTGGAATTTTATTGCATCACAGAAACTGATACATACAACAGCAGAGAATTGCTTTTAGCTCTCGGATGGATTTTTTCATCTCATAATGCTATGGAAACTATCGTCAGGTCGAAAATTGTAAATAGTTTACTAGGAAAGGAATCTTCTTCACAAGTATCAGAACAGGTTTTTTAAATTTTACACATAAACCAAAGAAAATTAAATAACTGAAAACATTAAAGGAAGCCAAGGACAAACTTCTATTTCGAAAAAAAGTTGCGCTATACAGCGAAAAAATATTTAATTATAATATTTATTAAGTTAATTTATAAGAATTAATGTAATTTTTTTAATATTACAGAAACCACTCGAGCAAATCCAATTTTCTTCATTAGAAGACCAAATGAAAAACATCGTTTACATCTGCACTAAATTGAGCCACAATTTAAAGCAAATCTCCGAACTCATTTCCGAAAAAGTGAAACTAACAACAAAAGTTCACGCAGCGAGTATAAACGCAAGTGGTTTACCACATCTTTCCGTTTTCGAAATGGCCTTAACAAAGAGACTTTCTTCTCAGAAAAAGGACCCTGAAGATCAAGAAACCATACGATCTTTGCAGAATTTAGCAACAATGCTTGACTTGCATCCAAAATGGATGAAAAAGCAACACATTTTCTTTGAATGGATGGTACAATTTTTCAAAATTATTTATATTAAATTCAACTCCACTTCTAAGCACAAAAATCAATTTCTCCATTTTACTCAATGAATATTAGAAATAGATATTTTTCGTGCTACATTGACAGGATGGCCACATGTCAGGGAAGTCAGGGAAATGTCAGGGAAATGCAAGTAGCTGTCAGGGAAAATATAAATTGATCTTTTAATAAGAATAATAAATTATAGTTTATTTAACAGATTTTACAAGATTTCCAAGGATTTCGAGTGATTATAAATAATTTCCAGGCATTCTTTGAGATTCTGTAGGTTGCTAAAGATTTTAAGAAATTTTCTATCATTTTAAGGGATTTTAAGAGGTTTCTAGGAAGTTTAAGGGATTACAAGAGATTTTTATGATTTTTTAAAGATTTTAAGGAATTTTAAAGGATTACAAGAAATTTTAAGAAGTTTCTAGGAATTTTGTGAGATTTTATGGAATTTTAAAGTTTCTCGTGAAATTTAAAGGATTTTAAATGGTTTTAAGTAATTTTAAAAAAAGTAGTGAAACTTTAAAGAATTTCATGGAATATTAGAAATTTGAAGGAATTTCGTTAAATTTTAAGAAATTCTAAAGGATTTTATGAAATTAGATGAAATTTTAAAGGTTTTCATGGAACTCTAAAGTATTTTAAGACATTTCTAGGAATTTCAAGGAATTTTATGAGAGTTTGAAGGTTGTCATGAAATTTTTAAGGATTTCAAAAGGTTTCTATTAATTTAGAGATTTTTACGAAGTTTAAGTGATTTTAAGTGATTTTAAAGTTTGTCTTGGAATTTTAAAGGATTTTATGAAATTTGTATATTTTCAAAAGATTTAAAGTGATATGCGAAATTTTTTAAAAATTTCAATAGCACTATTATTGAAAATTTATTCCCATTTTTAATAATTTTTTGGCAGGAAAATTTGTCTGAAAGTCAGGGAGAAGTTAGGGAAATGTCAGGGAAATTGAAAAATTGAATCTAGTGGCCACCTTGATTAATATTCTTTTTTAAATTTTTAAATTTTGATAATTTTTACATCAAACGAAGAATTCACTAAATGCGGAAAAAATATCTAATTACAATATTTGTTAATTAAAATGAAGAAATCGAATTTTTAGTATAGCACTTGTTTCTAACACCCTTAGGTTGATATTTTCATCTCTATAATTAAATATTTTCTAGATCTCAGTCATCGAGGAATCAAAATCCGCCCAGAAGTCGATCGCCACCGAAGAATCTCGTCTCGAAATTTTAAAATTCACGACTTACCTCCGACATATCGTGAAAAAGAAAATTCACAATTTAAAACGAAACGTGGACGAGATTCCGAATTTTGATTCCGCTCCTGATTGTGTCTCACGACTTCTCAGGATTCAAAATTCCGAAACTGAAGCTGAAAATTGGGTCGAAAAAGCGAAAAAGGATTTGGAGTTTACGGAAAAAGAAATTGAACTAAAAGAAACGGATTTTCTCAAGGAACTTAAATCAATGCTGAGATTAATTCAGAATTGCGTTCGTGTGTGATTTACAATTCTATGAAACAATTTAAGACTGACTCAAGGATTTTGAATTCAAATTCTAAACTCAAACTTAAATTCCCCATTTTACTCCAATATTATTAGAATTCAATATCTTTTCGCTCTGTAGATGTATTCTGTTTTAAAATATAGATGTGCCATGTGCCTATAGAGTGAAAAAATATTTAATTACAATATTTATCAAGTAAAATGAAGAAATCGAATTTTGTGGTCAGAACTTTGTTCCAAAACCCCTTTAAGCAAAGTAACTTATTTAAATAAATATTTTTTTAAATAAAAATAAATATTTCTTAAGAACGACATTCTTTATTAAATTAAGTATGTACAAGTATCGGATCCGCACGCCAATCAACGCGCTCCTTTCTCTCGTCACTGGAATATCGCAACGTCTGCTGCTAAAAAACATTGACTTCATAGGCCTTAAATTTCTACGACGAACGTATCACTAACTCTATATACAATTTGAGGTTTCTTTTTTTTTTTTATCTCTCGACAATCAAGAATAATGATTGTTAAGCCTGGGTGAATCTTTTTTAAAAGCTACTTAAATCATTAAGAGAGTTGAAATTGTATCGTTTGGGTCGAGAATGTCTAAAATGATACCGAAATCGTTACCTTTGATCCGAGCCCCTTGCATTCAGAGTGCAATCTACGACTACAAAGACATTATTCAGGATTATCACAGTCTGTGTATTTACAACTTAAACTTTAAAGTTCTTTTCTTAGCTTAACTTAGATGTATCACTCTCCCTTTTATTTTCTAAGTTTTTCAAATTCAAGAAACGTAAATGCAAGATAATCTCTTCTAATCTTTCGGGAAAATTCGGTTCGTCCTGGATTTCAATTCATTTCTGAATTAATTTTCTTATTTCTGACTTGATGAAAAAATTTCCTCCCGGAAAAAGAAGATATAAATTTAAAAAACGACCCTGAATGATTTCCGACATTCTTTTCTCTGCAACGTTACTTCTAAATTTATTGAGATATCAAATTGAAAATTTCTATAATCAAAGTTAAAACATTAAGGTACGTTTATCTGGTCCTAAATATTTACATTTATAAAAAAATTAGTTTGAATTTTTTTTATTTTAATAAAAATTTAGGACTAGATAAACGAAACCTTAGCATATTTTCTTTAATTTTAGAAATTTTCTATTTGATATCTCAATAAATTTAGAAGTACCGTTGCAGAGAAAAAAATGTCAGTAAGGTAGGGATCGGATAAGTAATACATGGCCTTAATTATCATGTAGAGTCAATTTGTGAAATATTTTTCGGTTAAAAACGTCCGTAATTTATCTACAATTTTATATAATTATGGTAATCAACAAATAAAACTTTTTGATGTCACAATAAGGTCAAGCTTAAACAAATCATTTCACTATTTTGGACTTTTGTCATTTTAAGGGCATTGAACCCAAGTGCTAATTTAAAAATTCGATTTCATTAGTTTACTTCATAAATATTATAATTAGATATTTTTTCTCTCTGTAGTAAAACTCATTTTTTAAGTAGAATTATGCTTACAGGGCGAAAAAATCTGTAATTTAAATACTTTTTAAGTAAAATGAAAAATTGAATTTGTAGATTAATTTTGAATTCTTAGTTTCGCGGAAAAATGATCAAAATTAAACGCTTTTTCGCTCTGTTGATAAATTAGTATTTTGAACAAGAATATCATTTTGAAATGAAAATATATCTATTTCTAATATTTGTGGAGTAAAATGGAGAAATTGAATTTTGAAGTTAGAACTTGAGCCCAACAGCCTTAAGGAATTTGATACAAGAATTGAGGACGAACCGATTGTTTATTACTCCGGGGGTAAAATTAGCTTTAAGGACGGTTTCGGTGATGAAAAGCAGCTGAGCTTTTTTATTTTTATCGAGCAAAGCCCAAAAAGTCGGTGAGTCTGTCGTTCCAGTCGTGGAGCCAATGAGAGGGCCCATGGGCTGTTCTTCTGTGCTTGCAGGGATTCACTTCCTTCTCAGGGGGCATATACTCCTCACCCCTTATACAGAAGTAGCTTTTAATTGGACTACGACACATAGGACACCTGTCCAATTTACCGAAACAAGAGGCGCAGATACAAGTGTGTCTGGAAATAAAAATGAGGGTGAAAAATCCATAAAAGAAAGAAAAACAATTCTTTACTTCTAAAAAAAAAATCATTCTAAAAGAGTAAGTTCTTGTTGTCTTTCCGAATTTATTTAAGGGTGTTGAAACCAATTTCTTAAAATTCGAATTCCTCATTTTACTCAACAAATATTATAATGAAATATTTTTAAACTCTGTAGCGCTATTTACTTTTGAAATAGAAATATGCATACAGAGCGAAAATATGTTTTATTTTAATACTTTTTTTAATACGAAAAAATAGAATTTGGAGATTAGATTTCCAATTCGTTTTTTTACAAAAATTATTTTTTTAAAATATTTTTTAGCTCTGTAGCCATACTTCTACTTTGAAAAAGAGTATGTCTACAGAGCGAAAATATATAAAATTGTAATATTTGTTGAGTAAAATGAGGAAATCGTATTTTGGGCTAGAACTTAGTTGCAACACCCTTAATAAATTATTGAATTGTATAAAAAAGATAGAAAAATAATTATAATTTCGTTTACTGCAACATGAAATAACTTTTTTCTTTTTACCTGCAGGGTAGTAACGCTCTCGAGAGGGGGAAATATTGGCAGACGACACAAAGTTGCTCGCCAGCTGAATTCCAAAGGGAACCCTCCGAGTCTCCAGCCCCGGAAGCTACCAAAGCTCCTCTGCTGTTGCTTCCATTATTATTACAAGGCTCTGCCAAAGCGAGTGCTGGTCCCAGCCCAGAAGACACGTCCGCTTCATCGTAATTGGTCGAGTTCCCAGTAGCCAAGTAAAGTTGCTAAAAAAAAAAAATGTTAGAAAAAGTTCAAATGAATGTTTCTCATGGGAACTCTGTGCTGCATAAAAAAATAAAAAATGATAAAAGGGAATTTTAAATGACTTCAAAAGTTCTCACATGATTAAAAAAAATTTCAATGAATTTTAAAGGTCTTGGATCCAAATTCTAATCTCAAAATTCGAATTCCTCATCTCACTTAACAAATATTATAACTAGATATTTTTTTGCTCTGTACGGGTTCTCAGTATTTAAATAGAAATATGTATACAGAGCGAAAAAAATGTCTCTTTAAAATATTTGTTGATTAAAATGAGGAAATCGAATTTTGAAGTTAGAATTTGGTTCCAACACCCTTAATTGATTTATTTATTTCCGTCAGTCCTTTAATTTCGATTCGGCGATTCTTTTCTATTCGATTTGCCTTTTTGTCCCAATAATTTTTCTCTTCTCTCAGTTATCTTCAATTTCGTTGGCCTTTTATTATATTTTCTTTATTAACGTCCCGTCTTTTCCTTAACTATTCTATTTAATTTTTTCCCCTTTAGTTTCCTGGTATAGTATTTTCGATCGTAAACTGTACTTTTTAGCACCTATCTTTTTATTCTTCCTTCTATTTTTATTTTTATTTTTTAAATATTCCAGGGAATGTACTTGTAATTACTAAATAATTCGAGTTTATGATCTGAGTTTTAAAATTACTTTCTAGCAAAATTTCCGATAACGGGATGAGGCTTACCTTGAGACAGGATAACTGCCCGTTAGCCTGTTTTAAATATTGAGCGAGAATCGAGGTCGGCAACGTACAGACACTGTCCTTAATATGGACGACATTCACCAATGCGACCTGTTGGAAAAAATATAGAAAAATCAGATTCAATTTTTGTATTCTTTTGTAAATTTAAGAAAAATTGCTAAAAGAATATTTGCATTATGTATGTAAAAATTAAAATCATTAATTTAAAGACAAAGACTATTCAGAACACAAAAAACTTATTTCTAAAACCGGAAAACCCTTAAGGTCATTCATCAGTTATCCGATCCCTACTTTACATACATTTTTTTCTCTGCAATTTCATTTCTATATTTATTAAGGTATTGATTTGAAAATTTCTAAAATTAAAGTGAATCCACGAAGGCATGTTTATATGGTCCTAAATATTTACATTTATGAAAAAAGTTATTTTGATTTTTTTTTTTTAATAAAAATTCAGGTCCAGATAAATGTACCTTACGATATTTACTTCAATTTAAAAAAATTTCAACTTGATATTTCAATAAATGTAGAAATAGCACTGCAGGGAAAAATGCCGGTATTTTAATACAAGTATAAAAAGTACTAAAAATAAATACTTTTTCGCTCTGTAGACAAACTTTCTGCTTCAAAAAAGAGTAGCGCTATAGAACGAAAAATATTTATTTTATTTATAATATTTATTAAGTAAAATGAAAAATTCGAATTTCATCTCTACAAACTAGAAAATTTATTAAACTTCAGAGAATCATAAGCAGAATGAATTAAAATTAACCTTTCGAATTTTACGAAACAAGTTATACTTTACACAGTTAATATACAGAAATCGAAAGACGCTTAAAATTAGAATTAATTTAAAATTATAAAAACTAGTATCTAAAAAACAAATTAGAGACCAATAAATTAATCGTAGAATTTGCAGAAGTCTTTGTATGAGTTAGCAATAAAATTTCAAACTTAAGATCCTCAAATCCTTTGATTTATTTTCAATAAATAGTAGTTTTTTTTTAAAGATATGAAAATTTAATATTTCAAAGGTCAATAATGAAGTTTTTTTAACTTACAGTCTCGTCTGGATGTGGATCTCGATTATCCTTGCGAGTGAGAAAAATTACCAAAGGATAACAAAGTCGAGGTGGCGTTCCCAATTCCAATTCAGGAGCCGGAAGTGATAGTCTCAAAGTTTCTTCTCCGTGCGGTTGTCTACTGAACGTTTTATAGTTAAGGAAAAAGCTCACTTTTTAGGAAAATTCCGATGAACTGTAAAAACCTAGATTTGTTATATCTATATAAATTATAATGTTAACTTTTTTCTTTTCATTTAAATTTCCTTAGAAATGGCTGCAACGCCATTAGAAATAGCATATAGAAATAGCATTGCAGGGAAAAGATGTCGGTAAGGTTGGGGTCGAGTAACTAATACATTGCCTTAAATATCTTTTCGCTCTGTAGATATATTCTGTTTTAAAATATAAATGTGCCTATAGAGTGTAGAGCGAAAAAATGTTTACTTTTAATACTTTTTGCATAACATGATAAAATGAAGAATTGAAAATTAATCTACAAATTCAGTTTTTTCATTTTACTTGAAAATTATTTAAATTACAGATTATCTCGCTCGGAACCCATAATTCTATTTAAAAAATGTGTAGCTGTACAGAGCAAACAAATATTTAATTATAATATTTATCAAGTAAAATGAAGAAATCGAATTTTGAGATTAGATTTTGGACTCTTCGTTTTACATAAAAAGTATTAAGAGAGAAAGATTTTCGCTATGTATTACCACTTATATTTCGAGAAAGAATATTTTAACAAAGCGAAAAGGTATTTAATTCTAATATTTGTTGAGTAAAATGAGGAGATTGAGTTTTGAGATAAGAACTTTAATCTAAATAACCAGAAATAATCTAATCCATTTCAAAAAAATTGCGAAAAGGATACGTTTGAGGTGGTGTGAGGTACTGAGCGTGACCCTGAAGAAGAGTTCCACTTAGGGATGCGTCTCTGAGTGTATTCCAAGGTTTCCAAAGAGCGAGGTGAAGCTCCCTTATACTTACGCCCCATATTGCCTGGACTGAGTATTCAACTTGACTTGAAACCTCGCATTCCACTTCTGAAAAATATATAAAAAGTTAATTTTAATTATAAAATTGTATCAAGCCAAAATAAGTGATTTCAAGTGATTTTATGGAATCTAATCGGATTTAAAGAGATTTAACTAGATTTCAAACATATTAAGACTTCCAAAAGGATGTCAAATTATAATATTTGTTGTGTAAAATCTGGAAATCGAATTTTGACGTTATAACTTGGACCCAGCACCCTTAAAGTAATTATAGTAAAAAAATTTGTAATCAGTTAAAATGACTCTTTTTCCAATGTTATAGGAAAATAGATAAACCCAAACTAAATAAAAAAATGAACTCATTGAATTAAAAAAGCAAAAAATTATGAATTTTATTTTTAAAAGATATTTATAGGCTATTAACCTTGAAAAGTTGATTGAATTCAAGACATTCGATCCCGAATTTCTCAATAAGATCAATAAAGGCAATATTATGAAACTTATATAAAATTTTATAAGGGCAAGGTCGACTTTCTAAAGAAAAAAAAGTGGAAAAAAGATCGAAACAGCTGCTGCCTCATTTAATGGTAATAAACGGTCAGAGAACGGTTCTTTTATTTATTTTTTTTCTTCTCCAAGTCTTGAACGCTAATGACACTTGCATGATTCATCCGGATTAGCATTCGTAAGGTCGGAATAATTAATTTGCATCCACGACTCCTTAAAATGGAAAAAAAAAAAGAGAAAAAAACGAGTTTGATGTTTGACCTGAAATTGAAATCTTGAAGCGGGTCAAGATTATTTGAATTCAGTTAAGTTTCCGCAATTGTGTATTTATATATTTATTAACATTAAAATTATTTACTTGTAATTTAAAAAGAATATTTTTTTTAAAAAAAGAATTTCAAGATTTAAAGAAAATTTGGAACATTTATATGAAAGGAATTTTCGAGGATTTGTAAATAATTTGTAGTTGTTGGAGATATTAGATTATTAGGCAAAATCTGCATCTTTTAAGCGGCCCTGAAGATTTTTAAGCCTTGAAGCAATATGACGACAGTTATTTCATTTCTAAAAATCATTATATAACAGGCACCACTACTTTCAACCTTTTTTCTCTCTACTTTTTCAAGGCAATGCTCCTTCACCTGACCGAGTTGTTGGCTGCAAATGAATGAAATTTACAAACGGAATTTTCCTTGTGATTTCTCAATGATTGTGAATCCAAATTTCTATTCAAAATATACAGACTTGGCTTTTTTTAAACATATATTTTTTTCTTAAATAGGGTGTTTACTAAATTTTACCCGCGAAATTTTCGGGAATTTCCGGACAATTCCCATATTTTCCCGCTTATAAAAATAAGGTCCCTCTTACAATGGAATCATCATACAATGCATAGTGGGTTGCGACATGTGCAATTTTCTCCATTGCAATATTGCAATTTATTTAAAAAATATATTTTTTAATTTTTTAATAATTTTTAAGAATTTAAATTTTCAAAACGATTTAAAGGATTTTAAGGAATTTTAGGAGAGATTTCAATCGATTTTAGGGAATTTCGAGAAATTTTAAAAGATTTTAAATTATTGTAAGAAAGTTGAAGGGTTTAAAAAAAAATTCAGAAGAGTTTAAGGATTATTAAGAAATTTTATAGGATTTTTAAGAATTCAAGTGAATTAAAGAATTACATATCATTATTCCCGTGTATTATTATTGTTTGAGAGTGAAGGAGCTTAAAAAGCTAATACAAACACTTCTCTTAATACAACGGCTCCCATCCGAGTAGGACCGAATCAAGCACTGCTTAACTTCTGTGATCGAACGAAAAGCCTTCAAACATTCCATCCGTCCAAGCGGACAATTATCAATTAGATAAAACTACTTATTTTATTTAAAAAATCCTACAGTTATGAGAAAAATGATTTTATAATTTTTTTTTTGTAGAAAGATATTCAAAAATCAAAACAAAAATTGAATCCACAATTTTTGAAACCTGAGAAAAATTTTCGTCGATACTTGACTATAATTTTATATGATTAAGAATCAATTTACCTAAATGCCAAATAATATTTTATACATGGCTTTTATTTATATCCATTACATTTTTACTGGCCAATTTCAAGTTGATGTAATATTTCAACGATTTTTTTAAATATTACAGTGAGAGATAAATAATAAATAAATATTTCTGTGGAAAATGCGAAAAGGGCATAGAAAGGTTACGGAATAGGGGTCGAAACCTTTTCGCGATTTTTTTAGAATCACGCAAGTCTAGTGTGAACGAAAGTGAAAGCCGTCGAACGGACTAAACACAACTTGGATTTGCCGTCTGTTAGTTCTATTTATTCAAAGTTGCTGTATTTTATCTCAACTTATCTCAAAAAAATGTTTTTCGTATTTGAATAAATTATTTTTGATTAGATTATTATTATACCAATTACATATAATATTTTCCCAAATATAATACTGATCCAATTTTAACTGTCTCCAATTATATCACATTCCCAATTGTGACTGTACCAATTTTAATTGGCCAATTGCAATTGTCCTCGACTATTGTATTATTTTTCCGATTATGATTGCCCCTAATTTTAATTGTTCTATTTATAAAATTGAAACAATTTTAAGCATTGACAACCATAATATTTTCCTAATTGCAATTTCCGCAATTGCAATTTTCCTCAATTATAAAATAGACCCAATTTAAAATTGCCTCCGATTATAATATTTTTCCAAATCTAATTGTCCCAAAGTTTAATACTAACCCAATTATAATTGCCCCAAGTTATAATATTTTTCGGATTATATCTGCCCCCAATTGAAATTGTCCCAATTATAGTTGCTCCAAATTATAACCGTCTGGCCCGATAATACTGGCCCGAATTGTAACTTTCCCTAATTATAAGATTTTCTCAATCGTAACTGCCCCAATTGTAACGGTCCCCCATTATAATATTTTTCCAAATTTAATTGTCTCCGAGTTTAATACTAACCAAATTGTAATATTTTCCTTATTATTATTACTTCCAACTGTAACTGTCCCCAATTATAAAATGAACTCAGTTGTATTGTTTTCAATCATAATATACGCCCAATTTTAATCCTCCTCAATTGTAATATTTTGCCAACTGCAACTGTCCCAATTATAATTGGCCCAATTGTAATTGTCCCAAAATATAATATATACCAAATTATAATTGTCCTCAACTCTAAAATGAACACAATTATATATGTCCCAATTAAAATATTTTCCCAATAAATTATAACTGTCTCTCAAATTATAAATGATAAAATAAAATAATTCTAAACTGAAAATTGTATCCAATTGTCCCGTAAATTTTTCGCCTTCAAAATTATAACCGATTCTTTAAACTTGAGCCTCAATTAGAAACATTTAAAAAAATAGGACACCCTAAAAACTTGAAACCTGCTAAAAATTAAAGTCTGTCCTAAAAATAAAAATAAATACAGAAAATCTTTATAAATGACAAAGTTGTTGAAATTCGTCGGATGCTGTATGTGTAAACTACCGGCTCATGAAAACTCAACTCGGCATGTACCTGCCGATTATCAAATCTTATTGCATAACCACGACTCGGTTACGAGTTTGTGGTTGCGCCAACGCGTTATGAGTCTTATGAGAATTGGACCTTTTATGTCTATACTCTGTTCTTACTCCTTTTGATGTGGCATTGCAGTTGTACTTTTACATATATATATAAACCAAATCTGGGTCACCAAACGTACTCTTTCTATTCTAATAATTGTAATAATAATTTTTCTCAAGCAGCATAAAATTATAATAAAATGAATAAAATTTGCTTCGATCTAGAAGGTAAATATAGAACACACATTTCGTAAATGTAAATCGCGTTTCTATTTCGTTTACGCTTATATGATCCAATATTTCGCAAATTTCATACGTCGAAAGTTAGTTTAGAACAAAGCCTTAATTTCCTGTTTCACATGAAGGAGCGTGTCCGTCGGACACAATTTGCTTTTATTTCTCGAATCAAATATTCTAGTCCAATTAAATTCTGATGAAAATTATATGTACCTTTATTGTTGTGACATTTCACAAAACAATGATGGGAAAATTACACAGAATTGAGCGGAAGTGGTTGCAAAATAACATATCTTCTCATACATTTTATTTTCCTAAAGTCCCAAAATTATAAATTTATGGTCCGCAACGGAATTATAATATTTCCCAAATTACAATTGTCCCAATAATTATATTTATCCTAAATTGTCAATAATTACATATCAATGTATTAAAATTATAAATGACATATTAAAAAATTATTTGTGGCCAATTGTCCCCAATTGTAGCTGAATTATCTCCAATTGTCACAAAATGCTCCTAATTTATCATTTTCTTCAAATTTTGATAAAGATTCCAAATTAGTTCAAACAAAATTACAACTGTTCCAGAATGTAGTCCCTTAAGTTCGATTTGTCTCCAATTGTTCCACATTGATAATTCTCCCCATATTATAATGCTTCCCCCAAATGACCCTACAAGTGGTAACAATTAATCAAACGTTTTTCTCTTAAGATAATTAATGCCACTTTAATTTTTTTCTAAAAAAAAAAGACATCTAACATTATTTTAAAACAATTTATCAACGGATAAAACAACATACTTTCTTTAATAGGTAATCCATCTAATGACTTAATGATAAGTCATTGACAAGTGGTACATAAGTGATAAACTTAGATTTAACGACCCGAGGTGATAATAGTGCGGCTATTTGATTTGTCACAGTTGTCAGAATAACTTTGATAATAATCTTGAAATTCTTTGAATTTTAAGATCCTTAATAAGGCTTCGATCCTGGCGTACGTGATCTTTTGCAGGATTTACCAACACCAATCGTGCTAAATTGCTTTGTATAATAACTGGTTCTAAGGGCCGCCCATTCACATTGCAAGGCTGCGGATTTTTACATGGCTCACTCGTTTAAGAATAGCACGTTGCAATTAATCGTTTTTTCCTAAGGACAACAAACTTGATTCAATAAAAATTACAAAAAAAAAAAAAATTGAACGGAATATAAACGTATTTTCTCTTGTTATCATTTTTTCTAATTGACCCAAAATTATATTATTCCCCAAATTATAATTGGAAACAATTACAATTGGGACAGTGACAATTGGGGTCAATTACAAATAAAATAGTTACAATTGGGGACAACTATAATTAGGGAAATTACAGTTGGTAAAATATTATCATAGGGGACAATTGCAATTGGTCCCATATTATAGTTGGAGACAACTGTTATTTTGTGAAAGATTATATTTTGGGACAATTAAAACAATAATAATCTTAAAATTAAAGTTGTCCCAAATTATAATCTACTTCAAATTATAATTGTCCCAGATAATTATAGTCTTTATAGTACGGTTGTCCCCAATTAAAATAATTTCCTAATTATAATTACTTCCAATTGTAACTATCCCAATTATAGTTGTCCCCAATTGTAATTCTTTCAATTGTAAGTGACCCCAATTATTACTGTCGCAATTATAATTGGCCGAATTGTAACTTTTTCCGTTTATAATATTTTTCCAAATGTAATTGTCTCCGATTATAATATTTTACCAATTGTAACTTACCTACTTATAATTGTCCCAAACTGTAACTATTTCGATTATAATTACCTCCAAATTGTAATTGTCCCAATTTTTATTGTCCCCAATCGCAATATTTTTCCAGTTGTGAATCTCCCAATGAATAAATTGCAAGTTTTTCCCAAATCATAAAATATGAATGAGTCTAAACTGAAAATTTTATCCAATTGTCCCGAAAATTGGTTTTTTAATAATGAAATGAAAAATAAGAAACGCGATAAAAGATCTGTAATAAAATGTGATCTAAGGATCAGGTCAACGGACTAAGGACTAAAACACGCAGAATGCAAATAGCTTTGTTGGAAGATCATTTTGACGTCCTTGATCGAGAAACACGTACGCTGAATTGGTCACGTAGGCATACGACAAAAATGTTATCTTGAATTTTTATATCGAGCCTATTCCTTTTAGGATCTTCTATTTCTGGATATTGTCATTATATTAATATTTATTGACTCGTCTCGTGAGATTTCAGTCGGCCAAATTAATCTTCAAACGAGTAAAATGATTCAGTTCCTTAAATTTCTTCCTCATGCTATTATCTCACATCATTTAAAATGTTTTTCATTGACAAAGAGACGAATTTCATTTTAAAATTTTGAATAAATAATCTTGCTAATGCATTGTGCAACGCTTTGAGAAATATGTGATCCTACTGATTTACATTTACGTCACGACACGTGGCAAATCATTTTAATCGACGTGAGTGACATTTTTAACATCGAAAAATTATTTTTATACGAGATTATTTGAAAAGGAAGAGTTATGGGTGACCACCATTTACAATCTTTCTATAATACCCTTAAATAATTACAGTATTTCCCAAATTAAAGTTACAGTTATCCTCAATTATAATTATTTTCAAATTATAATTTTCAAATTATAATTCCATACATTGTAAGTGTCCCAAATTGTAATCTCTCACAAATTACAATTGTCCCCAATTATAATTGCAATTATAATTGCAAATGTCCCAAATTATAATCTTTCACAAATTATAGTTGTCTCCAACTTTTATAATCTATTAATTAATTTAACTCTAATTATAATCCACTCCATATTATAAATATAACTGTCCCCAATTATAATTGAAAATATAATTGTAACTGACCCAAATTATAATCTTTCACAACTTACAGTTGTCCCCAATTGCAATCATTTTCAAAATATAATTGTGGACAGCTGTAATGTGGAGACTAGTACAGTTGGGGACAATTATAATTCAATGCAAATTATAATTCGAAAGAACTTTAATTTGAAGATTATTATTAATTTAACTGTCCCAAATCATAATCTTTCACAAAATAACAGTTGTCCCAAATTGAAATCTTCCCCAAATTATAATTGTCCTTAATTATAAAATAAACTATGATCTACTCTAAATTATAATTGTAACTGTATCAAATTATAATCTTTCAAAAATTACAGTTTTCCCCATTTACATTCTTCCTGAAATTGTCCCTAAATTATAATCCTTCCAAAATTGAAATTGTCCCCAAAAAAATAAGCGAAAAATTATCGCCTTTTTTTCAAATGTGTGTTTTTTATGAGAAACGGTAAATTTTTTTACTACCAGGAAATAATTTCATACCTATTATACGGAATGAAAGAATTGCTCTTAAATTTTTTGTTGAATCATTCTTCTTTAACCTTAGCCTTAAGGTTAAAACCAGATAGGTGTTCGATTTATAAGGAAGATATTAAAATTGAAAAGTGTATTTTAACAAAAGAAATCTTATTGGTGTACGTACACTAAACAATTTTTTTTTGAATCCCTTAAAAAATTACAGGAAATCCTTTAAATTTTTTTTTTTTAAATCTCTTTGGCACCCTTTAAAGTTCCAGGAAAATTTCTTAAAATCCCTTAAATTTCACGACATCCTTCAAAATCCAAAAAAGAAATTTTTGAAATCCCTGAAAATTCTGTTTGAAAAATTGGTTTGAGAGTTGATTGAAAGTCAATAAAATTTAAATTTGAAAAGCTGCTCAATCTGTACAAAACCTCAATCTTAATAAAAAACTAAATAAATACACTAAAAATTATTTAATTAAAGAAATTAATTAAATGAAAAAAGGATTCATCTCATTTGTGTACGGTAGGCATAATTAAAATTATATTATATTATATCTGCACACGAATAATTTTCCAAAGCTAATAATTTGGCCCAATTAAATCATATTAAAATAAAACAAATTGCGGACTGAATCCTCAGAACAATTATTTTTGATTATAGTCGCAAGAATAAAGTCATGACGCGATCAGAATTACGGGCTTGGTCACATGTAACGAGTTTACCAATGCGGGCCAAGGAGAGTTTGTTCGAGGTTCTTACAACAAAACTTAATACAATACACCATAGAAAGATCCTTTTGACAATTTTATCAAAATTAATAATAGACCTATTTTTAATTAAGAAAGAGATATATTTTTAGCATTACAGTGATTCTTAAGGGCATGTGGTAATTACCATAAAAGCAAATTTATTTTCCGCAACTTCACGCTCACAATAATAAATATTTTTT
>JAUESH010000037.1:2790960-2813166 GCA_032275165.1 Synergus magnus
CGTTTCGTTCAGACGAAGGTAAATGGCCTAGTTTTAGCAAAAAATATTTATTATTGCAAGCGTAAAGTTGCGGAAAAGAAATTGATCTTATGGTAAAGTATCACATGCCCTTAAAGAAGAGTGATAATAAATGTATAAATATGAAAAAATTTTTATAAGTCAGAAATTTATAATTAACATTTACGAATTGAAGTCTTAGGAAATTAAAGCAGAAATTTTCTTTCTAGGTTGATTGCATTTCTGATTGAATGGAAAAATCAATTTACAGTTATGCTTTCATCAGAAGGTTTCTACTTGCAATTTTTATTTAAATAGATAAGTAAATTGCATATTCACAGAGTGATAAAATGTAATAATAAAGGTATGTATCCAATTGAAATCTTCTCAAAATTGTAACTGTACCAAGTTATAATCTTCAAATTATAATTCTTCTTAATATTATAATTTCATTCAAGTCTTTTAACTTTTAGAAGGCAATACCCAGCAAATTATACCTTGGTAGTTATAAATAAATTGAATAAACACTAATTATGCATCTTCCTTTGTGTTTACAGGTCGAAGACACCTCTGAAAATCTTAATATCAATTATGCTAAATGAAATTAATTAATATTTAATTATTCATTAATGATTTTTTTTATTCGTCAACATTTCTATTGTCATGTTAAATTTTCTTAAATTTATGTATATATATTTTTTATTTATAATAAATATTTCTTAAGTGATATAAAAACGGGTTAATGACCTCATATCAAGAAAGCTCCTTGTTTATAATTTTCTCTTAATAACAAAAAAATTATATTAATATTTTAAAACAGGTTTAGAAAAATATTTCCTGTCTTTAAAAAAAGGAAAATAAATAAGTTGCTTTTCCGGTTGACACTTCCGTGAGAATGTTTTCTTCGGCTTCTTGATAATATTGTGCAATTTTTTATTGTGAACGCAAAGTGCATTCAAGGTCATGACACAATCGATTACATGGGGAGAAAAGTGGCGTAACTAGCTCTTTTTTAAGTGAAGATTTCTTATTATTTTCATAAACTCAATGCAGACTAAAAAAAAAATTTGTTTAAATTTATTATTAAATTATTTTGAAACCATTTTTTAAATGGTACCAAAATTTTATTTTATTAAAATTTTCCTGAAAGTTTTAATTGAAATAAAATGTAGAGTAATTATTTTATTGAAATTTTTTAAATAAAATGTTTCTTCTCGTTTTGTTGAATTGTCTAACTGGGACAGAAATGCATCCTGGTCACGATTTCTCACAATTACATAATATCCGACTACCGTTTTCTATAAAACACAGTTATGATTTATGATTCCAATGACATATTCACACTTTGAATCAATCTTCCCATTATTGCTTTTTTTATGAACATTGGCACAATCAATTTGAATTTATTTCTTTTCGCTGTCTTGCCAAAGAGTTATTAAATTATTTGAAAATTATTTATTTAATTTTTGCAATAAAGTGTACTAAAATATATTATGTAATTGTAATAAGGGATTAATCAAATTGTGCAATTAACGATAGTTAATTAATATTTAGTTAATATTTAGTTAATAGTTAATATTCCTAAAATTGAAAAAAAATTTACCGACACTGGAAAACTCTCGACAAATGTCAGAATTTTCAAATTTCCAAATTCTAAATTTACCGAATAATATTTCCGAATTGTGTAATAAACGAATTATAAAAACACTAATTATTAAATGTCTAAAAATCCTTAAATCCTCGAAAATTATTTCAATTTATATAATTATAAGTTACTGATTAAGTATTCATTACAATTGATTAACTAATTACATTGTTAGTGTCCAATATACAAAAAATATGTAAGTCGATAAAATTCAATCCACATTTGATAAATCGACCAATGTAATAAATTAATTAAGTCCCAATTAATTATTAGAAATATATATTTAAAAATTAATTTCAATAATTATTTTGGGCCTCGTTATTTTTTCTATTTCATTTTTACATATAAATTAGAAGGACGTGTTAACGCGACTCCAAAACTTCCGCGTTCGGGTCTACGCTCTCCGGTAGACCCGAAAAAAATCTTTAGATTCATCCCGACATTTTCGAATTGTTTCTTTTATTAACGAAACTGTTAAATTTTACGTATAAATTTATAGAAATGTGAAGAAGGACCTGATATGAAAATATCCGGGCCGAATAACTTTGACTTAATTTCCGATAGAAAAATTTTTCGGGTCGGATTCGTGTTTAGACGCACGAAAAGTTTGTTAACAATAATAGTGGAATTTATCTCAGAGTTCCTTGTATTTTCCTCTTTTACATAGATTTAAAGAGGCAAAGCAGGCAGTTTCCCTTTTACAAAAGTAGATAAGTGGATAAAAGCTATACAGTCCCCCGTTAAACAAAATTGTCTTTGAGAACAAGACTAGATAAGACAATAAAAGGGTGATGAGAAAACACTTTATGAAAATAATGCTAAAATAACAAAATCATGAGAAAATGAAAAAAGAAATGCTGATTTTACCTACACATAATTAAGGTCGTTCATCGACCGTTGATTTCGAATTTGGCGTCCCCCGACGCACGAGCCCCCCCTCCCCAGGGTTCTCCGCTCGCATAGGATTGCCCCCCCCCCACAGCCTACTAGTCGGGGGGGGTTGAAAATTAATTTTAGAATTTTATAATTGGGCCGCACACTGCGGTACTGCAATGCAGAGGCAACCCGTGGCAGAGTCGGAGCAAGCCCCAGGCACTCCGCCTATTTCCAAAAATCAGTTCGATATACTGGCATCCCGATGGGATGCGTATCAGATATCAAGCTGATAAGAACAGATACTACACTTTGATCTTAGCCATGTGGCCGAGAAGCGATATTGAGAGTGGTTTTCGACGCGAATATATCCCCTAAACACTTTTCTTTGATTGCGGGAGAGAGCGCACTGCGACCCTAACGGAATTCGACCAAGGCTTCGACCCCACTCTTCACAGACTTCACGTTCCCTCTGCTCAGACCGTCTGCTCTATGAGGTAGCAGCTGTATTTTACACGTGTGATTTCACAAATTTAAAATATTTCAATTTTGCTCGGGTTCGGGTCGGATTCGGGTCGGGTTCGGGTCGAGTTAACTTTTTATGAAGGAAATGGTGATTTTTCAGTATTAATTTATAGAGGTGTATAAAAAACACGTTCCTAAAAATTTAGAATTTATTTTAATTTTTAATCCGAAATTGTTGGGTCAAAAATTTCCGACCCGAAATTTTCGGGTAAAAATTTCTGACCCGAAAATTTCTTCAGCCCCTACTTCGGGTCAAGTTCATTTTTTTATGAGGGAAGCCTTTATTTTTCAGTATTAATTTATAGAGATGTACAAAACACATTTCTAAAAATTCCTATCGGGTGTAAAGTAGACCCACAATTTTCGGGTCAAACACTTCCGACCCGAAAATTTTTGTATAAAAAATTTTCTACCCAAAAATTTTGAGTTCGGGGTTTTTGGAACATAATTTTTATTTGAATTCCAGAATCGAAAATTAAAAAATTCTTTCATTTTGAATCTACATATAAAATATTTACATTTTAAAAACTGAAAAAATTTTTTTTCAAAGCGAAAGCGAGGGAAATAAAAATCTGTAGAGAGTTTACTAAAACGTAATTTTTTTGGCATTAGAGAACAATTATTTATAAGCATTCTGTCCTAGTTAGGCAAATCTGATCTGAGGTAAATAACACGCATTAAAATAATTGATTGCCACTGTAAAAACCATCGTTCACTTAATCGTGATTGTAATAACCGTGATTAGTAAAGTTTCGAACCGTTACTCTGTAACGGGTCTGCCATTGAGGCAAAAAAGGCGTATAAATTATAAATTTTTGATTTATTCACATATATGGAAAAATTTCTAATTTTTTCAAAAATTTTCAAAAATTCTCAAGAATATCCTGAAACTTATCTTTTTGAAAAATATTTTCCTATAACTATAAAATCCCTTAAAACTTCTAAAAAAAAACTTTTGAAATTCCTTTAAATTCTCAAAATATCTTTTGAAGTGCTCTGAAATATTACACGAAATCTTTTAAAATTCTTAAAAATATTTTGGCATCCTTTAAATTTCACGAATAACAATAAAATTCCTTTTAAAAATTTTGAAACTTTTTAAAGTTTCACGTAATTATGTAACTTTATTTCAAAATCTTTTGTGGAATTTCTAAAAAAATGTCTTGCCATCTTTTAAAATTCCACAACAATCTTTAAAATAGCTAAAATTAAATTTGGATATCTCTTAAAGTTCCGAGAAATATTTTTCATTCATTTCAATATCTTTTATATAATTCCTTTAAATATTATAGAAAATCCTTTAAAAGTTCTAAAAAAATTTTTGGCATCCTTTAAAATTTCTTGAGAACCTTTGAAATTCCTAAAAATCTCTTGCAATCCTTTAAATTCTTTTAAATCTTTTGTTATCCTTTACATTCAACGACAAACTAGAAAATTCCTTTAAAAAACTTTTAAAATTCCACGAAATTCTTTCAATTCATTTCAAAATCTTTTAAATTTCAAAATCAAAATCTTAAAATTTCAAAAAATCTCTTAAACTTCTTAAAAAAATCTTTGAAATCCCTTGAAATCTTCCGAAATCTCTGTAACTACTTTAAAAATCTTGTGACTATATTTTTTTTTAATAAATCCTTTCTTTCATCAGAATAGGACTTTTTATTATCCACAGAAAGAATTTAAGGGTCCGATTATAAGACTTCATTACAAACTGTCAAGAATATCCAGAAACTTATTTTTTGTTTAAAAAAAAAAAAGATTTTCTGTTGATCTTTTATCTCTGACTTAAAATATTCACCTTGACTTTATTTTTATTTTCCTCAATCGATTTATATTCACAAAGAAGAAACAAGTCAAATTGATTACCATTCACTCAAGATTTTTTCTGTTTGAAAAACTGGTTTGAGCGTTGATTAAAAGAAAAGAAAATTTTAATTTGAAAAGCTGCTGATTTAACTAACTACCCAAGATTTATTTCATGATTCGAATGCAAGTTTATGCCTAGTTTTCCTCAGAAGTGAGCCGAGGAGGGCAGATCAATTTAATAAAGACTACAGCAAAAAATAAATAAATTTATTAAACTCCATTTGCTTAATAATTCTCAAAAAATAACTGAAATGGAAAAACTGCCATTTTGCAATTTAGTATTTTTTTTCTATTGCGTTGACAAGCGAATAATTTGCATTTGACTATTGTCTTTTTTCTCGCCTTGACACTCACTGCAATTTGGCTATAATTAATGACTTCACAAAGATAAAAAAAAGTGTTCATAAAAGAGTTTTACATTTATCATTGTGAAGCTTCGTATTTCAACTAAGAGCCAAAAGAAACTTAAAAAATGAGAAACCTACATTTTAATTAATGATTTTTCAGTGAAAAATGCTGTAATTGCACTTTATTTAGTTCATTTTTTCCAGTGATGGGTATTAACTCGTTACAAGCAGTAAGTTACTGATAAAGATGAGTTACTTGTATCTTTTGCAGTAGCTTAATTAATTAAGAAAAAAGTAACTGTAACTTAATTTAGTTACTATTTTTAAAAACTTGTAACTTTAATTTTATAGTAACTTTTGAGTACATTGTATTTTTTGTATAATTTCTCTTCAATAACGATTGTGCTGTTATCAGATCATAAATTTTAAAATAATTTTAATGTGAAAAACCATGAATGGGAGAAATGTTCACAATTAAAATATGGTTACAGTAACGTGAATCTTTTCCATTAGCGATTTTTTTTTTGCGGACTTATTCCAAATTTGGATAGGATCACACATTTAATGAAGGTATACGTTTTTTAAAAGGAACTGTATAACTGTAACTAGATACTTTTTTAATAGAGTAAATTACCCAATACTGGTTTTTATCCTAAAATGAAAATTTAAATACCAAATGACAGCAGTGATCTCTTCTTTTTAAATTATGATGATGGACGCACGTGGCATGTAAAAAGCAGAAATGTCGGAGGTAACAAAAGCAAACTGATCAATCACTTGAGTCAAGAAAAACAGCGTCTGACTTTATAAATTGTAACTTTGACATCAGAGAGGAATAAAAAGGTTTCGACGTATATTCTTTTAAAAAAACGTCAAAGTTTTAATAAAAATATACTCGCGAATTGCACGGACAGAATTGATCGAAAATGATTATTGATTTGCAATTTACAAACGAGTAAATGAAAAAGGAAAATATTGCAGGAGATTCATACGTAAGTTATGCACGATTAAATTACTTGATAATGATCTAATGATTATCTCACAGTCGGCTTTACTTTATTAAATTCACTGCATAATGAGAAACGATAGAAATTTACACCAGGAAAATGAAAAACTAGCTGTCAAGATGTATCAACTTTTGTGCTCGTTCAATGAGCACTTTGTTTCCTGGAAGCAAATATGATTTGCTTCCTCATAGAGGAAGCACTAATTAATTAACCAATTGTATTAATATTAGGTCATCTGAATCAATATTTGAAAATTATAAATAACCATAACTTTTTTAATTTTCAATTAAATGTATTAATCATACAGACGATCGATTCGTCTCGACACAAGGAATCTTGATTTTCCTTACATCAGCTTTAAAATGTGATAATTTGAATAGTGACAGTACAAAAAATCAATTTTTCAAAATTATAAATAACCATAACTTTCTTTTTTTCAATGAAATGTATTAAACTTACAGGAAGATCGATTCGTCTCGATTTCGTCTTTTAAAATTCCTTGAAACCTTTTAAAATTCCTAGAAACCTCGTAAATTATCTCAAAATTTCACAACATTTAAAATACCTTAAAATCCCTTAGAATTCTTAAAAATATCTTAGAATTACATGAATTCCTTTAAAAATCTACCAAATATCCTGAAATCCCTGAAAATTCAACGAAATTTTTAAAAAATCCTAAAAATCTTTTGAATTTGGTTATAATCGCTTGAAAATCGTCAAAATCCCTTTAAAAAATCCATAGAAACCCCTTGAAATTCCTCTCTAAAATAGTGGTGTAACGAAATATCCCAAAAATCTCGCATATATTGTTGTTGTTTCGAACCTGATTGGCTTTTGAATGACTTGAAGTTGTAAGAAACAAAATAAAATAATTGCGCCCGTTGGTTTGCTAGTTTAAAATAATTTTTATTTTTTCGAATAATCATTTGTCTTAATTTTTATTTTTCCGAATAATTTTCATAAAAGTTGCATTGCAGGATAAAAAACCGGTAAGATAGGGTTCGGATAATTTATGCATGACCTTAAGTTTGTTTATAAATAATATAAGCTAAAGGTCAATAAGAGTTCAATAAACCAGGAAAAAATTTTTTGCGTACGTGTTCTATCGTCGAAAAAATTAATTCGCAATTAGGAAACTTCCGTGAATGAAAAGATGATCGTGATTGAATTTCAAACGGGAAAAATAAGTAAAACACGAAACTTGAAGTCACTGTACATTGTTGCTCAACTTCAACAACTTGAAAACCATTCTTTGAATGGTTTTGTTTAGAAATAAGATGCGTCAGAAGTTGATAAGTGGTTCATTCAATATTCAATATTAGAGATTCTGAATTTACGCCTGAAGGCCATATTTTATTATAATTATTTAATTGCTTCAAGCAATGAAACCAAAAATATTGTCCATTTTTTAATCTGAAATTTAATTATCTTTTACTTATCTTTTAAAAATGTAATACATTTTTAAAGACGATAGATTTAAATTCCATTTAAACTACTATCGTTATTTGGAAGAAAATTTGTTTGAAAGATTTCGAATAGAAAATCCTAATTTTCCAAGTAAATATAATACTTTCCTCCTGTCATTTGAAATGCAATCAATTTTGATTGTTCATTTTGATTTGAGGTGTGTTCTCGACATTCGCAGGTCCTCGACGAATTCATTAAAGTGTGATTCATCGGTCTCGTGTGCGAATATATACCTATTATTTTCCGTTCTCTAGCCTCGATGTCAAACACACATGCAAGAAATACGTGTCGTGATTAATCAAAAGACAAACGTCAAACGACTGGATAAATCATAACACAGTCAACCGACAAATCGGATATGAATTTATTAATCGAAATATGATTTCTCGACACTGCATCTATAAAAGATTAGTAGAATTTTCCAATTTTCCCATTCTTAAATCTCAACTTTTGACTAGCAATGACTATCCGTGACTCCTAATGACTATCAGTGACTATCAGTGACTATCTGCGATCATCAATGGTTATTAATGTTTATTAATTTTTAATAATTACTATTAATTACTGTTAATGACTATCTGGGACCATTTTTGACTACTAATGACTATTCGTGATTATAAATGACTATCTGTGACTATTAGTGACTATCTGTGATAATTAGCGACTATCAGTGACTATCAGAAAACTTTGTTGATTTTCAATCTTTTAATCAATTTTCAATCAGATAATTTTCAATCTTACAAAATAAAATAAAACATTCGCAAAAGTCTAGATTTTTTGCATCAGTTTCCTGAGATTGCTCTCGACGAAAAATGAAAGATCGTTTGAATTGCGAAAGGGATTAATGTCAGAAGCTTTTTCTCTCAAGTGGACGTCGAATAAATTTCGAAATCGGATTTTAGCGCCTCTGAAGATTTTTTAATTCGATTGCGAGTATCCACACTACTAAATTATTAGTACTGACTAGAGTCATGTACATAGAACTTCAATATTCAGTAATCAACCAATCGCTATTTCGCAATTACGTCAGGACTAATCTTCCCATCGACCCACCGAGAATTGAAGATACATAATTATTATTCAAATTTTCGGAAAATTGTCTGCTGATTGAAAATTAGATTCGTGGGGTGATTGGACCGAGTGATAAACGGTAATTAAAAAGAGATTAGCCAGGTTACGTAGCTCATATATAAAAAGTATTTTGACCTGGCAGGCGGTCAAGGTGAGGACGTTTCGTAATTCGACTTCGATCACACCTGCATACAAATTCATCGACTTCTCGAAACAAGTCGATAACCTACATTCAAAGCTTCTTTACTGCGGCCCTTACCAATTTTGAAAATAACTTTTTTTTTAAATTATCCACATACTTTTCGGGTTTGTTTAATTATTATTTATTTCGATAGAGATTTTCGTCCAATTTGTAAAATTTTTGGTTTGGTTTTAGATTCTCTTAAAATTTCATGTAATCCTTCAAAATTCCACAAAATCTTTTTAAAATCTCTTGAAATATTTTGAAATTCCACGAGGAACTTTAAAATCTCATAAAATGCGTAAAAATCTCTTAAAATTATTGCAAACCTTTTGAAATTTTTTAAAATTCGCTGAAATTTAATAGTATATTTTGCGCTATGAAGCAGAACTAAAGTTCTACTTTTCACTGCTCCCTAGGGAGTAAAAAGTTCTTTTAATATAAAACGGAAGTTTTCCTCGCTACATCAGCGAGCCATTTTCTGAGAAAACTATCGTTATTAGATATTTTGGCTTATCAGAAAGGAAAGAAGTTAATTTCATTGTGTTCGAGTTTATTTCGACCTTATCGCACTTCTCTTTTATTATTCTGCCTATCTTATCACCGCAAGGCCAAAAAATAAAATTTACATTTACTCACCAGTGTAACTGCTCTTGAAACTCTCGTGAAGTTTGAAGGTAAACGGAATGTGGACCTTCATCATTTTCATTTGGGGGATTCGTGGAGAATGTGTAATTACTCCGCCAGTCCCGCCAAACATTAAATCGTCCCCATGAACACGAAGAACCATCATATTCCTAAAAGAATCAAAATCAAAAATTAGAAGGATTTTAAGATTTTAAGAAATTTCAAGGAAATTTTAAAAAATTCAAAAAGGTTTTAGGATTTGCAAGAGATTTCATAAGACTTCAAGGCATTTTTAGTGATTTTAAAGAGTATCAAGCGAATTTTTAAAAAGTTCTTTGAAAAGATTTTAATGAATTTGAAGGGATTTCAAGAGACTTCAAAAGAATTAAAATTTTTTTTTAATTTAAAGCATTTTTACGATATTTTAAGGGATTTAAAATTTTTTAAAAGATTTTAAGAGATTTTAATTGATTTTAGAGAATTGTGAGAAATTTCGAAAGATTTTAAATAATTTTCCAGAAGAAGCAATTTCAAAAAAATTCAGAAGAGTTTAAGGATTTTCAAGAAATTTTAAAGTTTCTCTTTAAAGCATTTGAAAATAATTCAAAAGATTTCAAGAGATTTAACAAAAGTTGCAAGTGTCAAATAAAAATATATAGTTCAATTATTCGGAATTTTTCTTTTAACCCGGAAATCCACGTCCCGCATCAAAAATAAAATCAAGGACAATTTTCGGATTTTTTTTCAATTCCTGAACAATTACCGGATTTCCTTAAATTCCCGCACAGTAGACATCCTGTTAATCAAATAATTTCATTTATTATACAAATAATTTTATATAAATAAATAATTTCGCATTTGTTTCTTTATTTTCTTTAATTATTTCATTATTTTCCAATGTGTAAAAGGACTTCCGCAATGAGAATTAATTTGAATAGATGTAAGACAAGTCTCGAAATAGAAAGAAGGACTGACGTAGACCTTTCTTGAATTTACGGGAATCAAGACTTGAAAAAGAGGTTTGTCAGCCAATTACGAAAGTCCAGTAATCGATTACATAACTTGACATAGTGCAATGCAATAATAATCCTACTCGAAAAGAGTATATTATCGAAAGTGTAACAATCTAACAATACCGAAAACATGAAATCTAATGCAGTTTTTATTTATCAGCAAAACATTTCATTTTGATTTTAAACTATATTTCAGACATCACTCTTTCACTTGAGTTGAATTCAAAAGCATTAAAAAGAATTCAAAAGAATTAAAAACGATTGAAAGGAATTCAAAGAAATTGAATTTTGATCCAAAAGTGTTTAAAAGAATTCAAAAGAACTCGAAGGAATTAAGAGGGATCCAAGGGAATTCAAGGAGAGTTCAAAAGCTTTCAAGATTTACTCGAATATGAAAAATATTAATTTGAAATTTCATTTTAGTATGCAAGATTAAATTTCAATGACGAACTTTTTCAATTTAAACTTCACATCTTTGAAAGCTGAGAAGCTTGAAAGTTTAAAATTTTAAATTGAATAAATATAAAGTTCGAAAGTTTTCTGAAGTGGCAGACATAAAATTAGCAAAAAAAAAGTGGTAAACTGCATGTTTTGAAACATTCTATTCTACATTCTAGCATACATTCCAAACATTGTTACAATATTGAACTTTAAATATAGTAGCTTGTTTACTGGATAGTCGACGAAAAAGACTTTAATTAACTTTACCGACGATAAATTGCCAATTAAATTTCGTTGCCAAGTAGTTCAGGCCACGAATCAACCAGACGCTTTAGGCTAATTTTGACTTTATCTTGGATTTTATCAAGTTTTATTTATCACAATGTGTTTATCTCGTCTCGTAAAACTTGGTCAGAAATTTGCAACTATTGCTTTCTAATTTGTAAATTAAATGCCTTGAAAAACCCATGTTTATACCGAAATTCGACAGAAAACAATCTTTCAATAGTAAACATATTCGTGTTTATTTCCTTATCTTCAATTTAATTAATCTTCAATTTATATACACAGTAATATAACTTTTACGTAAATAAAAAAAGAATTGTCTTTCAAAAGAAAAAAAAAAAAACTTGATTAAAAAAAATATTAACTAATTAATTAATTAATTAATTAAAAAATCGTCGTTTGAAAAAAATCCCGAGCTATAGGAAACTTCCTAGGGATATTTAATTAACAAATATACTTTCGAATCTAAAAAGTCAATTTTTAGTCGCCTTGTCATTGTTTGATCTGTCAATAATTTTCTTTCAAAAATTATTGTACCGACTCTATTTGTCAGTTCTGAATTTTGGTACTTTTTAGCTGAGGAATTTTACGCGCTTGTGCTAATGAATTTGCTATCTTTCGAGTTTTAAGGTTGAGGCCAATAACCATGACCTTCAAAGATAGTTCAATATTGTTTAAAATGAAAAAAAAAAAAATATTCCAATTCATAAACCTTGAGAATTCATTTTATATGCGTTTTCACAAATTGATTTTTTAATTTAAAATTAAAATTGATAACTTATAATTAAAAAAAGTCTGTTTCCATTGTCGCAAATAATTTCAATTATTAAAATACGTAAATACTTAAATGGTTTCAATCATCGTCTTTGGATTCTAAATGTTGGATCAAAGAAATTTTAATTAATAAAGCTGGATCAACCAGATTGGAGTTTTCGAGATAATTTAATAGTAATCCAGACCATGTTTCACGATTCATTGCGCAGGACAAGGTTCTCGACTTTACATGTTCCATTTATTAATCAATCGAGCTCATTATCATTTTCATGAGACTGAAATTATAGCTTTATCTTTAACATATTTGAAAGGATTAAATTCTGAAATGTCTTAATCATAATCTATAAATATTTCCTCAAACTCAGGGACATTTTCATCAAAAAACAATTTTTTAAACAATATTTTAAAAAGCGAATCGTTTTAAGTGCGTTGGGTCCAAATTCTAACTTAAAAATTCGATTTCTTTATTTTACTCCCTAAGGAGTAAAACGTCTTTTTTGCTCTCTGCTTTTTACCTTCTACTTTTCATTCCCTAGCAATTATAAAGTAGTTTTCACTCCCTCGAGACTAAAAAGCACTTTTAACTTCGTCTGGGGTAAGAAGCACTTTTTACTCCCCAGGGGATGAAAAGTACCTTTTTAGTCCTTAGGGAATGAAAAGTACTTTTTGCTCCCGAAAGTGAAAAGTAGAATTTAAAAAATTTTAGCCGTTCTTTATGAAAAGTACGTTTCACTCCCTCTGAGGTAAAAAGTACTTTTTACTCTATAGGGAGAAAATAGTAGGGATTAAAAAGTAGGGAATAATACATCTGTTGTAAACAATGATTTACCCCAACTCCAATAAAAAAAAACTGAATAAATACCTCATGATGAAGAGGACGACTCCACAGAAGCAAATGAGAACAGCAAGGACGGAGAAAATGTTGGATAATTCCGCCACAGAAACCAGCATCGCCGTCATTATTCCTTTATCAGTACTTTGGCACACTTCGAAAATAAAAATCACTCTACCCTTACGAACCGTCGATGCAGAAGCTTGTTCAACGACTAGTAAAAAGTCTGCAGGAAGTGCTTGGTGGATTTAAAAGGTCTCACAATTTTAAATTCCATTTAGCGCCACCTGATGGTCACAAATTCAGTCTGTTTTGTTCCTGCCCGTCAAGAAAATTTGGCTCGCGCGGGTTTGGCGCATCCACCAAATCATTTGGGCCAATATTTGGATAATATTCTCTTCCGGATATTCCAAGTTACTTTCTTTCTTTTTTAAGTCTTTTTGCAGATTCTTGCCGGCGAGAGAACGCTTTTTCGAACTCTTCACCGGTCCGCGTGCAGATTACGCAACATACATGTCGTAAATGTCCTTAGGAAAGTTCCTCCTCTGGATCTACCATTGTTGAAATTCTAAAAATTATCAAAATCCTTTAGATAAAGTACAGAAACAATTAAATGGTGACAGCGGTGGGATGCTGCCGCTAATTTTCAAAACCTCCTTCGGTATTCCAAGATCAATGATCCTGTGTCTTTTATCATGAACTATGAGCTATATAACGTTACTGAGATTCTTTCTTGTTGAAAGAGAGAGAATGGAATATGTATTTAGCCTTCAGTTAAAAAAACGTTCAGCCTTCTCTTAAAAAAACAAATTTGCATCGCTATGAACCTCTCCATAAATTATTAATAGAAATTAACCGAATAGTATAGCCATAACTGAAAAAATAGAGCCAATACTTCATAGTCGACAGTTGCCTGCAATCTCGTAATACACCTTATCTTTATGTTGCTTTTACTACTACCATTGCGAAATAAAATGTAGGTAATTCGAATCTATAGTCTCAATAAGTTTCACAATATTCTAAACTTTGATATTGCCTAAAATAAAAATAATTTAACATTCAAATACTTTACAAACTCTATTATCATCAAGAATTTAAAAATAAAAAAGTCTATTAATACTGTCGTGCGTTAAGTTAGTTCTCTGTTTATCATTTGCTTTCTTAACTTTTAATTTTTTTGTTGCTGAAATAACAATAATTAAGCAAAACCCTATTATCTAGATTACTATTTTTTTTTTTATTCAATGAAGGCTTAAAGTCGCATCAACTACATTGGTTATTAGCGACTACAATAGATTTAACATTAATTCTTTTCAAGCTGTACGAAGTAGTATATCCAGTTTTTAGGTACAAAGATCCAGATAGATTCGATTTTGAGTACTAAATTCATAGATAGAATCATATAAAACACTGTAAGGAGTTTCTACTGTATAATTTCGGATTTTAGAAATCACTTGAGCACTATATTCACAATTTTGTATCACTTAAAGCATTGTGCGAAATTTCCACTAGATGAGTTGTCGAATATTGATGTCATGGTATCTAGATTACTTTTTCTTAGAATAACTTCCATTTCAAATATTCATCTTATAGTAATAAATCTTTTGTCAATTTTAACTTGTTTCTATTCATGTTATATCAATTGTGTTTTGTCTGATTCTTTAGTCTTCAAATTCTGCTTCTCTTTCAAAATAAAATATTGTAACTGTCTTGATAGTTTTTCAGATAGAATGTTAGCTTTTGATTAACAGTCTTGATTAATAGAATTGTATCTTTTGATTGATAGTACTGCATTGTATTGTAATGTATTCAGTTTTCAGTAGCTGACTTAAATTTTCCATTGTTATGAATTCTTCAGTATTTCAGTTCCCCATCTTCATAAGTAATATTCTTGCAAGTTTCACCCCTTGAAACTACCTTACGTCTAAAAAAAACATATAAAGTTCAAGTATTAAAAATCATGCAAATCTCACAAGTCTTGTAAGTCTTTCAAATAATTAAAGGTCTTACAGAAGACTTGCAAGTTTTCCAAGCTTATAAAACACAATAGAAAATAAAACTAAAACAATAATTAAAACCACTAATCTTAATAATGCCCCAATCCTTCCAGCTTCAACTCTTTCAATAAGATTCTTCTTTCTTTCCAGATTCTCATCATCTATCAGAATCAATCACCAAAACTCCTTAAACTTGAAATTACTCATTTATGAAGGTTGAAGCCCTAAATTTGACCTTGAACAACTTCCCCAGCTCTATAAAGACCTCTCCACTGTTTTTCTCTAAAAACCACTTCTCCTTTTTTTCAAAAATCAGTTTCCAAAGTAAATTTTTGATCTAGGATTCTCAGAAACATTGTCCTCACCTCATAATTGAACACAAGACACAGGGAACTCACTCTTGGAATTACCGAGTCGTAGATAACGTAACGGAACCTTCTGCACTTGTTATATGTACCTTTGAGTATCGCGGATTCCACAATATACGAGGAATCACAGTTTGTTGATTTTAATAAATCGCAAGTTTCGTATTTCTTTCAGAGTTGTTTGCACTGTTCCACGTTTTTGTGACGCATCGCGTCCCACGCTTGACAGGTCGATGGATCGATGGCGGAGAAAAGAAGTCGTGACCTGGACTCGAGGGAGAAACAACGTCTCTTATCGTTGCTCAAGTTGAAAATATGCTTTGTAAAACAAAAGCCTTGAATTTCACGAGACGTGCACACGACCAGCGCGCACTGCGTATGATTCGAGACTGACAGACTGTGCGGACTCAGCGGACTGCGGAGAGCAGTGGGGAAAACATACAGTCTTATACATGCCTGATACTGCCTTTTATTTTGACACAATGGACCGAGCACGTTGCACCAACTCTTTACGAAGGAACGGAAAGCTGCATGACGATTGGTCCAGACATATGCGCGAGAGACTTCTGCGCAGCCGGTCAAGCAGGTGCGACAACGGGAGTTTCCCAAAGGGTATTTTTCGCACCTCAGTGACCGGGGATTTCGAACTCCAGGATTATTTGGCTTGAATTGTTCTGAAAATGTGTTATATTGTATTAAGAGGGGAAATACATGTAAACGCATTCTTTAAATAATATGAAATTTCTGATTAAAAATTTAGCAAAGTCGTTTATTTAAAGATTTATTTACTTCGTAAACACAAACTCTAGTAATTTGTTTTTTTTTCCAGTACACACAGCTTTGTTTAATTGGTAAATGGTTGTTTATTCTCGCATTTATTTTAATGTGAGAGTTCTTTGGGGTTTAAATAACTTATCCCCGATTTAGTGTAAAACAAAATAAACACACAACTCGTAACACTGTAATTCTATATTTAATTTAAAAAACAGTTTAGTAAATACAAGTGTAAAATGTGAATATGTATATAAGGCGATTTTGAGAAACAAGTTAGTTAGAAACGTTAGTTAGAAACGTATAGGTAACTTCATAGAGTTACAAGCTTATGGGGGTACAAAATTGAGGTAAAGGAGGGAGTAAGTTTTTCATAGGAGAAGGGAGAAGGACTAGGACCTTTGGTGAGGGTGGGTCGAAGCAATTAGCAGGTAAGACGAGTCATATACGGATTAGAAAGGTTCACAAAATTTAGGGAATGAGCTGCTCTCAATAAATCGATTGAAAAGGATGAACATAAAATTTCGACAGTAACATAGAGTGGTAAGATTGTACCTTAAAGATAAAAAATTTTAGACAGCTAAACAGAACAGACCTTTCGAATCTATGAATAGCAATCTTAAAGACAGATGTTTCAAAATCCATAAAGCTTAAAATCATAAAAATTCAAAGTGTACTAAGGATAGAGTTTAGTAAGCATCTATCATAAATGACAATAAATATTTAGATAATCCTTGTGCTAAAGTTCCAAAGAGAGGGCCTGAAGGCCATGGAAAAGAATAATGAGTTGAGAATATACAATTTCGAACTGCAATGCAATAGCAGAATATTTGAGCACTTAACGTAGTTAAAATAATAAATTGAGTCTAAGAAATACTTTAGTTTGTTACGCAGTAACACCCCTTTTTTAAAGGATTCTTTTCTCCCTTGTTTTCAACAAAATTCCACTTTTCCCCTTTTATTTAGTTAAAAATTCAATTATTTTTCGTTAAAAATTAATCAGCCATCAATCAATTTTCAATCACCTTTTTGGTTGAAAAGCAAAATATTCTGCTCAAAATTCAATTGTTAGGGTGAAAATTAATTATCTTCGTTGAAAATTTATTATTTTTTTTTTTTTTTTTGAAAATTTATTTTCTTTGTCTATGTATCCTATTTTTTGCCTATAGGGAGTGTAAGGCCAGTTAACGATAAAAAAAAATGAAAACATTTGATTGACGGTAGAATACAATTAATATCTCTTTGGTTTATAGGTATGAAGTAAAGGGAGGAATGCAGGACTTTAATTATGCTCGATCAAACGCTTTCGAAATAACATTTGAAGTAAGCTGCTGCAAATATCCAGAAGCGACTACAATGCCTCAACACTGGCATTTGAACAAAGAGTCTCTCCTCAAGTACCTCGAACAAGCACACATTGGGATTAAAGGTAAAAGGCACCACCACTTCGCCTGCGAATTAATTAATTAATTATTTAACTATAACTATAATAATAATAAAGTATAAGGGTCGGTCTGTCCGCATTGAAGCTTCTACGTTTCCGCTAAATTTTCATGTATTTTTTTTCGTGTTTTTTAAATTCTTATGTCCTCGAAATCTCGCCCCTGAATTTTGCAGCCATTCTGCGTTCACGAAGTTTAAAGATATTTTAATAAACATATTTTTAAACATATAAAAATAAACACATTTTTTTCATTCTATGTGAGATACCAACAAAGTTAAAGTTCGAAAAATTGCATTTAGAGAAAATCGCAATTAAAATTTGCGAGCTCCTTACATTGAAATTAAAAGAGAATATTTACAAATTTCAATCAGGGACTTATTTCTAGCATTTAATTAGTGAGATGAACGGAACTTCCAGTCAAGTTTACTGAAATATCGGTTAATCTGAGATATTAAGAGAATTTTAAAGCTTTTGAGATTTTTCGAAGTTTAAGAAGACAATAAAGAGATTCCGAAAGAATTTAAGAAGATTTGCAGAAATTCTACAAGCTTTCCAGAAAATTAAAAATATTTTGCAAGATTCTTGACAAAACTGAAAAAAAAAAATTTCAGGAAATCTAAATGAATTTAGAGAAATAAAAAAAATATTTTGGAGATTTTAAGATTTCGCAAAAGAAAGAATTTAGAAATTTAGTAAAGAATTTTAGAAGCTTTCAAAAAATTGGAAAAAGGAGTGTTAAATTAATTCCATTTAATTAATTAAATAGATATTTATTAAAATGTTTGAATTTGTACTACAAATTATTTTGTTCACTACATGCCCGCGATTTACTATGTAAGTTCTTTATTCCAAGAATAAAGAATAACGAAAACATTGCTATATGAATGCATTATTAACCCTCGGAGCACAGTCAGGGTCTCTCAGGCCCTCAAATCTATTTTTCTCAGGAATATTTTTTAAAGCAAAAATTTTAGACTAAAATATCAAAAATTGAAAAAATTTCAATTTTTTAGAAATTTTTTTTTCGAAAAATTTTTTTTTTAATGCACGAATTGATTCTACAATATTTGAAGAATATCTGAGAATGATTTCAAATTCATCGGATGAGTAGTGTTAAAATGGTAGACTGCGGAAAAGTGCGCAGGGTCTCACAGACCCACAGTGTCCTCCGTGATTAGAGTTTTAAAATTCTCGGTAATTTAAAATCGGGTAATATTACCGGTAACATACCGGTATGTTGCCGAAGCTTCGAGAATTTATAAGAATATTCAGTTATAGTGCTTTTTTGATATTTTTAAAAGTAATTAGATAATGTTCACGATGTTTTACTTAATTTTCGATCATTTGGTATATTCTTTAAGTTATTGTTATTACAAAAAAAATGTACCAAATGATTGAAAATTAACTATAAATCTTGAACCAGTTACCAGAGACGAATCTAGAAAAAAATTTTTGGGGAGGTCCTTACGTAAAATTTACAATGTATCTCTCAGCTCTCACAATTTATATTAAAAATTTTTTATGGAGTCTGATCAAATAAGCAATTATTTATTTCATAAACTGTTCACATTGCGTGTAACATTCTTTTAAAAAAACAGCTGAATATAAATAGTACGGAAAAAAATTAATTCTCATAAATTCTCGCCAAGAACGAACGTCGGGTAACGTTACCGGTAACTTATCAATATTACCGTTCGTTAACAGGGTAACATACCCGACTCAAAACTCTATCCGTGATCGAAAAAATAGGTGTGTGCTCCGAGGGTTAAATATGTAATTTATTACTTGAAATTTTAGGATTGGTTACTGACGAAGAAGATGGTCAACCGATTGAAGCAGCTAACGTTGTCGTCGCAGGAATCAATCACAATATTTCGACCACCAGTCGCGGAGAATATTGGCGTCTCTTACTCAATGGAACGTATACTGTTTACGCTACTGCTTGGGGGTAAATACAATTTCTTAATTTAAATAATTCCTTTAAAAAACAATAAAAATTGCATTTAATCAAAATTAATGGGACATTTTGACAAAAATGTCCATTAGCTTCTTTAAGATCTTCCACTGAAATTAAAAGCTTTGATAATTAAAAAAAATGTATTTTAAGCGAAAGTGGCACCACCTCAAAAGTAAAATAACAATAGTCAATCACAAATACCACTAAGTACGAAAGTTCTAAAATTCTTTTACCTTCTTCTTTTACAGATACGAACCTAGTAAGCCAGTCGTTGTGACTGTCAATGAAGGCGAAGTAATGATAGTGAATTTTACTCTGAAGCGTGAGCCCTTCAACGGACAAGGTAATTCGAAGACTGTTTAAAACGACACCGACTTATACCTCCTTTCACAATAAATATCTTCAGCAATTTTTACTTCAATACTAACAAAAAAACACCGATTTTAATAATAGATGAAAATTGCAGAGTCGTTAAAGTTCTATATTGTACATGACATTGTTACTTAAACCTTTTTGAAGTTGACTTTCACTTTTGATCTCATCTCTTGATACTTTCGCTCTGCAATTTTTACTTGTATCTTCTTCTAATAACAGCGAGAACCTTTGCGTTTGCTTATTTATGCCGAACCGAACAAGATGAAGATAATGATCAATTATTGATTCTTCAAAATCCTAGATTTATTATTTAGTTTTTATTATTTATTATTTAAAACAAGTTCCGATCAACCGAAAAGTAATGGCTATCTTCTTAGAAACAACGTACTTTCAGAAACAAAAGTACAGAATTGGGTAAATAACCCAATCCTTGGGTTGTTTACCCAAAGGGAAAACCTTTTCTATTAGCATAGGTGCTTAAAATGCTTTTGCATAAATAACGAACTTTTGCCGACTTCCTTTCCTGGATCAATAAATATCATGATCATCTTAAAAATTTCAAGATCAAATCGGTAAATATTGATGGGTCCATAGTTTTGTTTGGCCATAAACTCAATTGATCAAAAAATCACTAGATTCAAAAACCGGTGTTAAGTGGATACTAAATGGGAATGCGCCTTAAAAAAATCTTAATGAATTTAGCCAATTAAAACGCTGCCATTTTCGCCAACTTAACTCCCTTCTAGTCTTTGCTTTAACAATTAAAAGTTTAAAAGTTAGTAACTTATGGTAACTTCTAATAATTTTGTGGTCAATTGAGATTATGACCAAATAAAACTATGGATCTTCTTTAAGATTGATAGATCTCATCATGTCTGTCTCACATCTATGACCTTGAACGACATTTGTGGTGTTCAATGTAAATTCTTCATGTAGCTCGTCTTTCTTGAAGTAGCCTTGACTGCACTTAACCTTCCAATAACAATTTCAAATTATTTATGACTTATTAAAGAGTACAAAATTTTGTACAGTACTCTGCATGAATGCCTTCCCCCTAGTTACTTTTTATTTTTTGAAAGTCGGTTTCACTCTATACAATATTATAGTTGAACCGTGTTGCGCGATGAATGCGAGTGAAGTCGCCTAAAACATTTCAGCTGTCAAAATGTGTCAAAACAATAAATAACAGTAACCTAGAAGGGAAATATATTTTTAAAGTTTTAAAAATACAAATAAATTGTGATATTTGACGTTGCGGTTCGAAATAAAAATTTAAAACGAGAGTCGCAACAACAAATTACACTCATATGAAGAAGTCGCAGTGTACGCAAAGTTGAAAAGGTAAGTTGAGGTTATTATGTTAGGTTTTAATTGTTTACAATTAAGGGAAATGATTGTATTTTTCACGCGTATTTATAAAATATGTGCACTGCGAGGTAGTTTGTCACGCTGCCGATGACTTCTGCAAATCTATTGGACCAATTACGAAAGAATTTAAGTGCAGACGTTTCTTCTGAAGACATGAGCAAAATTTTAGGCTCAGGATAGCATAAAGTTAGTGATTTTGCTTCTACTCTTTTTTTTTTTTTTCTAATTTTTTTTTTTTACTTTTTGCTTATTGCCTTAATTTCATGGGAAATTACTTTAGAATTAAAGAGGTGGCAGAAGATGGAGTTTTTGGATACACAGTTCTGTCTGTGGCAGAGGCATAGTCGATGCAATCGCCTTATCAATCAATTGTAGTCTGAAAGTTTAAAACGAACTGAATCCTCTGTGTGCGAATCAAACGAAGATGCACCAGGAGAAAAACGGTCGAAGCAGGAGAGAATCGAGGATTGATTTTCTTGGCCTTGATGATATCAAGGCCAAGAAAATCATTTCCCTTAATAATAAACAATTATAACCTAACACAATAGCCTCAAATTACCTTTTCAACTTTGCGAACACTGCGACTTCTTCATATGAGTGAAATTTGTTGTTGCGACATTCATTTTCAACTTATATTTGGAACAACAACGTCAAATATTGCAATTTATTTTCATTTTTGAAATTTTTAAAATATATTTCCCTTCTAGGTTACTGATATTAATTATTTTGACAGCTGGAATGTCTGGGGAAACTTCACTCGCATTCATCGCGCTGTACAGTACATCGGTACTGTACAGTACCCTGCATGAATGCCTTCCCCCTAGAGTTCTTAGTCGGTTATATTACTTCGAGAACGGTAACGAGAATGAGAATATAATTGAGAATATAACCGAGACTTAAATTCTATGAGAATTTATGATTTTTGAATATTTTGGCGATAAGGGAGGAAATTATTAATTAATTAGCTGCTAATGTATAATA
>JAUESH010000037.1:2822829-2854186 GCA_032275165.1 Synergus magnus
TTTGTTAGAATTTACGAAATTCTTTTGGATTTTTAAGAGGCAAGACTAAAATTATTTACAGAGATTGTAATATATGTAAATAAAATAGTTTTTGTTATTTTAGGTTTAGATGCAGTTTTATCTTTTTACTTTTAAATAAGGAAATATTCTACTTATATTTTATACGATCTGTTCAAGGTGATTTTTATAATATATTTATGAACGAATTTCTTCTGGAAAATTGTTATTTTATTGAAATTTTATTATAAATATATATGTATTCTACATGTATTAAATAAAAAAATTCGTTTATCAAACGGCAAATGAAATTGTCAACGAATTTCGATCTAAATTTTCGAGAAAATTAGCGGTTATAAGTTTTTTTACTGGTATTTGTACGAACCAATTCACTTTACTCCAATAAATTTATTTTCTATAATACCCCTTGTTTTGTTTCCCTAAATAATTTTTAAATATTTCAAAAAATGTTATTTTTATTGAAATTGTAATGCAGTTCTACAAAAAAGAAATAGGAAAAAAAATTAATGGGACATCTTTTTGCCAACAAACCAAAATCCTGAATGTGAAAAAATAACGAAAAAATAATTTCCGATAGTTTAAATTCCTAAAAAATTCAAATTCTCGAAATTTAAAATATTTAAATTTAAATTTAAACAAGTAAAAAAAGTTTGAATATTAATAAGAAAATAAATGACAGTCGATGCTTCTTTGACTGTCATAATTTATACACGAGAGGCTAGAAATTTTTTTGTTGGGCAAATTGGAATTGGAATTAGAATTCTACTTGGAATCTTAAATGATTGAAATTTGACTGAAAATAAAATAACATTTTTCCCTCGCCTATTGAAGCTCAGTCGATTTTTTTCCACATGCGCCTGAGATGGTAAGAAATTTTACTCTTTTATTAGTAAAAGTAAACTCAGTCAAAATTTTGAACCAATTTTCAACGAATTAAAAAGTTTGCAAATTGTAGATTTTTTCTTTTTGGCATTGACCGGTTATTGATCCCTGACTTAGTTATTAATCGGTCAGCTTTATCAGTACAGCGAGTAAATTCAAGAAACTTGGATCTTATTTCGTTTGGTTGCCACTAGTTGTGAATATTTTTACAATTTTCTTTAGAACGAGAACGAAATTAATCCAGAACGAGTTTTGGGGACTCGAAAAACTGCATTCTTGAGAGAAGATTTTATTATCCAAAAATCAAGATTACAGAACGTCGAGATATCGAGAAGGGTGAGTTATTTTTTGAATATTTCCCAAAAATAGATTTGACTAAAATAAATAAAAATCAATATATATATATAACTTATAAAATTAAATTATAATGAGAAATAAATATTTTATAGGGGGAGTCGAGAAGACTGGTAAACCAGTCGAGCCAGATAAAAAGAAGAAGGCCCGTTTGGAGGATCAAGAAAAAATTGAGAAGGATCAACAAAAACCGGGTCCTTCATTCGAACCTGAAACCACAAGACTTTTTACTTCTAGAGATAAAAAATTACATCAAACTCACGAAAAAGGAATCCAAATGAATCATTTGCCCAGTACTGACGCCCTGATTGAAGATTTAAATGACGAGGTTTCTTGAAACAAAATTAAAATATTCTAATTAAAATTTAGAACCAATAAAATTTAAATTAATTTTTTTTTATCTCGATTTCTTCATTTTATTCAACAAATATTATAATCAGGTACTTCATCGCTCTATAGTGCTTCTCTTTTCTGAAACAGGAATTGATCTATAGGGTGAAAAAATATTTAGTTTTAATACTTTTTGCACAAAACGAAGAATTTTAAATCTAGTCTCAAAATTAAATCTTCATTTTGCAGAAAAAGTATTAAAATTATACATTTTTCCGCTTCTTGAGTAAAATGAAGAAATCAAATTTTGAGGTCAGAACTTAGTTTCAAAGCCGAAAATATTTTTAAATTTAATTTTTTCCAGTCTGCAGTACCAGAGGAATCATCAAGGGGTCAAAGAGTGATTTTAATAGGCTGGGATAGCTTTCGTTCAAGCAGTATGGTTATTCTTTTAATTATGTTGTTCCTGTGGGCTTCTATTTATTTTCCATTATTACACGATTCTTGATTTTCTTGACAATTTTGTCGGCTCAATATGAATGTAAAACTTCGAATCTAAAGTAGGATAAATAATATTTGAGGACTTTATTCAATTAATATTATTATTAAATATCACAACCTGTTAATTTCTAAAAAGTTTCATTATTGATTTCGTTTTTAAAAATAGCACAAAATAATGCAACAATTTGTTTCGAAAATCCCTCCTAAAAGTAATAAATTAAAAACCAGGACAAAAGTCTCGCTTACAGATAATTATTGTAATTATTGTACACGACGTATTCTTAATCAGTTGACATTTGCACTTCACATGATCCTATAAATAGGTACTTAATAAATTAGAGTTTTGTCATTCTTAATATTCATTCAGTCTTAATTTGTCTCCAAAGACATTTAAATCTCATTGCATGTAATTCAGTTGGATCATTTCTTATATGTAAGCAAAATACAAGTAAAACTCTTTTAAAGAAATACAAACAACAATATTTTTGTCTCATTACTCCCAAGTGTTAAAATGTTATCATTTCTGTTCTTTCTGTACACATGAGTCACGTTTTCCACTTGCAAAAATTAGAAAGTATAAACAGAGAGGTGATAATAATAAATTTGCATATTATAAGTGATTGCAAAACTGACTTCTTGAATGCCGAAGAAACATATTGCAAGAGCCGCAAAACATTGTACTAATCTAATCAAATCCACTTTATAAGAGCGTTGGATTCTTCACTCTGCGCAAAGATTATTTAAAAATCTGGCTCAAATCTTAAATCTTAAAAGAAGTAGTTTCAATATTAAGAAGTAGATATCGATGACAAAATTGAATTGCAAAACTGGGTTATCCCAGAAGAGGCGAGAAAACAAGCGCTATCAGAATAGAGTACTTTTTATCTCTATTTTTTCTTTCAATCGGAATCATTAAATCATTAAATTATCCTTCTGGAGATTCGAGAAGGTCTCATCACGAATGACCTTCTGGCTGCGAGACCCGAATCTGACATCATCGCAAATCGCGCAAATCGGATGTAACACCATTATACATAGTATAATGTATTCGTGCTTGTATTTCTACACCAACAAAACGAGAAACCCATACAACTAAGTAAGCTTCTCAAGAATCGAGTCAAGAATCGTATAACGACCTCTGTCACGGTCTCAGATCGCTTAAACCTACTTCTGACCAATAGGCTGCCGCGTCTTAGGGAAAGTCTAATTGCTTCGAGTTCAAAGTAAACTTGCCACAACGATTCAGTCTTCCTTAAGACGCTCGTGACTATCGACAGATTCAATTACCTTGTTCAAAAAGTTGCTTCTTCTGATTTTTCAAAACAATAATCGGGGAGATGAAGTCTCTCTACTTATTCGTTTTTCTCCTCTCCATCTCCTTAATCGCTGGTAAGTCTCACACTCGCCATCTGTCTAAAAACAAAAACAATATAAAAGGATACGGAGATTAAGGAAAATCTAACTTTTGTAAATAGTACAATTAGAACTTGCAACCAGGTCCAACAAGTGTTTTCGAACAATATTTTCAGGACACAATTGGTTCCACATGTTCAAGTTGATCCTATCTTTAAAAAAAGCGTATTTGAATATTGAAAAATTAACATAACGCTTAAGGAAAATCTAACTTTTGTAAATAGTACAACTAGAACTTGTAACCAGGCCCAACAAGTGTTTTTGAAGAATATTTTCAGGACACAATTGGTCCCACTTGTTAAATTTGATCCTATCTTTGAAAAATCCGTGTTTGAATATTGAAAAATTAACATAAAGCTTAAGGAAAATCTAAATTTTGTAAATAGTAAAATTCAGTTTTCGAACCAGTTCCAAAAAGTCTCTTTGAACAATAATTTTACGTCCGAATTGGTCCCACTTCTCAAAGTTGATCTTCTCTTTACAAAATCAATGTTAAAATACTAAAAAATTAATATAACCCTTAAGGAAAACCTAATTATTGAAAATAACAGAATTTGGGTTTCTAACCAGTTCCAACAAGTCATTTCCAACAATATTTTAAGGTCACAATTGATTCTACACCTTAAATATTTTACATACCTCTGTTCCAAAAAGAAAAATGTCAAAAATCCCAAGTACAAGTCTCCTATTCACTTTTTATGGAAATTTGTCAATTGTAAGACTTCTGATGAATTCAACACTGAATACGAACGTAGCCACTATAAATACCTGAAGGTCAAACCTCTCGCAAAGCGAATAGGGAATATGTTCAGAGTTCCGGAGAAAATAAAGGACATCCCAGTTATGGTGATTCAACAACTTGTTTGTTAGAATTTTTAATTAGCTCTTGTTAAAATGATAGCTTCTGATTTAATGAACTAATTTAATGAACGACTATGGATTATTTGTTCCTTGATCTAGTTATCCATCTAGTTATCAATCTAATCCTTTGATCTAACCACTGCTCTTTCTCCAACACAAAGATGTGGACGCCGGTTGGAAATTCTGGAAGAAGAAGAAGGATGACAACAGCACATCAACAGAAGCACCTCTAATTGCAAATCCTGAACCCGTTGTGACACCAGCAACAACCAAGGCTCCAACACCAAGAGCCGCATCAACCAAGGCACCACCTCTTAACACAAACAAAGCTTTGGCAGGAGCAGCTGATCCAGGATTAGCAATTGGGGTAGGAAACACTGGAGGAAATATTAGAGACAACGCTAGACCCCAGAAACCTAACCCAGGAACTGAGGTGGGTCTGGATTTGCCAAAACAAAAACCAAATACTGGATACAGAGACTGGGCGATTGATTTGACTGGCGCTAGTGAAGGAAGACAACCTCCGAAGGTTCCTAGTCAAGGACCTGCTGTTTCTCCTGGACAACAACCTCGTCCAGGTGAGCAAAAGATAAATCAAACGTAAAAAGAGATTGTAAGTACAGTCTCGATGGTATAATAACGGCAGTACATTATAATTGCAGGTAGTTCACCTCCCGGAAGTCCTAGTCAGCCATCTTCAGGTACAGTAATTTAAAATAAAGTACTGGTTTCTGAGAAGCAGAAAATGATTAATGATTTTGTTCTTGTCGGAAGGGATGTTGAGAATAGATAATTTGATCTCTATTTAAAAATTTGATCTCTATTTAGGAACACCTTCCCAAACACCAAGACCGGGAACTGCACCACAGTCTCCGAAGCCAGGCACACCCAGTCAGCAAGTTCCTTCCGCAGGACCAGGATCTCTAGGCCATCCTTCACAGCCTTCAAAGCCGGGAACTGCTGAACAAACTCCTTCCCCTGGACCAGGATCTTTAGGTTATCCCTCTCAACCTTCGAAACCAAGTTCAACTTCTGCCGGTAGTCCACAGAACTTCCCGAGTCTTCCTTCGTCGTCTTCTGGAACAGGAAGTGTTGGAACACCTTCCAGTGGAAGCCAGTCTCCAACAGGTGGCAAGACATTCGCAGAAATTGCGTCTGGTGGTAGCAGGCCTGCTTCCCCAACTCCTGCACCCAAACAGGGTCATCCAAACTCTAGCAATAGACAAACTGGACAAGTTGGACAAGTAGGACAAACTGGACAAGTGGGACAACCAGGTGAGTTGACAATAAAGTTGATTTAGAAGGTTTTAGCTCTGATTTTGACCCTGATCTGATTGATTTCAACAGGAAGAACCCAATCAACTCCAGCACCAGGAAAACCTGGAGTTTCAACAGGAACTCTTGCAGCTGGAGCCGCTGGTGGTGCAGCTGTTGTAGGTGCAGTTGGAGCTGTAGCAAGTGGTCAGGTATTCTCCAGTAATCCAACATTCAGCAAAGGCAACACAGTTACTAACGAAGATCTCGAAAAATTGTCCGAGGCTCTGTTCATCAAAGATTCGAACAATGCCATGAAGCACATAACTTTGAATCTACAGAAGCAAACTTCGGGAAGCAGTCCTGTCGATGAAGCACCTCAGCCGTAGGTTCCAGGAGAATAAATCTAAACAAAACAAATTTCAGAAAGAAGTTAGTAAAACTATAATAAATCGTTCTTCCAGGCTTTTCAATGTGAAACCCGAGGCTCTCCAAATCCCAACGATTCAGAAAGTGCTCTCAATCTACGATAATTACCAACTGGACACCAGAACCAATGAATACATCAGTCCAGCTCAACGTCAAGAAGAAAGTTTGCTGGTGGACACTTTCCTGAGTACAAATGTCATGTCCTATGCGATGAGGTTCCTGGCGGATAAAGGTCTTGTGAGAAAGGATTATTACGAATACAAGGATCTGCTGAGAAGGATGTGGTTCAATCTTTTCTCGAGAGGTGAAGGAAAAATTGGTAGCAGTGGATTCGAACATGTCTTCATGACTGAATTGAAATTGGGAACTGAGGTTTCTGGTCTTCATAACTGGATTTATTTCAACGCTGAGGAATTGAAGAAGAGGGTTGACTATCTGGGGTATATCAAGAAGGTTGATCTTGGGGACGTGAGTTGACTCAGATTTCTTCTAAGTTTCTTGTCATCGAAGCACTCGTTTCGCTTCCAGATTTGAGGATAAAAGATTTTCACTTTAATATTTTGGTTTATTTTTATTTTATTTTTTAGAAAGCTGCAATTGTGAAGGTTCATGCCAAATTCAACGGAATCGACAAACCAGTAACGACGATGTTTATTGGGACTTCTCCAGAACTCGAAATGTCCCTTTACACTGTTTGCTTTCTGGCTCGACCTGATCAACCTTGTCCTGTTTCCCTTGGAGGCACGAAGTTCAATATCGTCACTCACAAATTTAGATATCGAGGAAAGGACCTCGTTGGATCCGCTTATCCAGATATCTAAATATTTGCCATGCCTGAGATTAAATACAAATATAGATTAATTTATCTAGAATATTCCATAGGTCACAAAATAGTTTTAGAGGAATTAAATTAAATCTTAAATAATTAAATCAAAAGGAATAAAACTTATTTAAGTATGAGAACTTATGTTATCTTTAAGTCAATTCTTCGCGGAATTTCTTGATAAGTATGCCACTTTAAATGAGGTATTTGCCGGAAATTTCCTTCTCCTATGATATAGATTTTTTCTGATTAAAGAAGATGCGAAGATTCTTGTAACTGTGACTTCAGAAGCTGTGACAAATAATTTTAGCGACGCCAATAAATATTTTGACTCTCCAATTTCTTGACCATAAATATATTTTCGTTCTGAAGATTCATTCTTATTTGAAATAAAACTATGGCTACACAGTGAAAAAAGTTAAGTTTTAATACTTTTTGGGTAAAACGAGAAGTTTAAAAATCAAATCTTAAAATTCGATCTCTTTATTATACTTAATAAATCATAAAATTAAACATTTTCTCGCTCTATACGCACAGTTTTAATTAAAAAATGAGTACCGCTACAGAGCGAAAAAATGTAATGTTAATATTTGCCAGGTAAAATGATCTAACATCCTTAAGGGATTTAAAAAAAAATGTTAAGCGAATAAAACAGATTTTAAAGAGTTTAAAAAGATTCCTAAGGATTTCAAAGATTTTTAAGGAGCTAGAAATCAGTTTCCAATTTTTTTTATCTAGTAAAATTGGAATTTCCAAGTAACATTCTATTATTTCCAAGCAATAAAATATTTCAAGCAATTCAAAGAGATTTTAACCATTTTTAAAAGACTCTTAAGGATTTCAAAGATTTTTAAAGAGCTAGAAATCAGTTTTAATTTTTTTCTAGAAGAATTGGAAGTTCCAAGCAATTTAAAAAGATTTTAAAGAGTTTTAAAAGATTTACAAATTTATAAAATTGAAAAAAGATGCAAAGGGGACAAATTCTCAAAATAGGTCATATAAGTGACAAAATCCAAAATAAGTGAAAAAGGTAAATAATAAATAAATTGATCTGTGATTAATAGAATATATTTTGAGAATGAAAGTTCTGTTTTTGTCTTATCCAGAGTGTGAGGCATTTCGTAATTAGTTTTATGAAACGAATTTAATTAGATTAAAATGACGATACTCAAAGCTTCTGAATTGGTGTTCTGAAGTCTCTTCTGAAGAAAGAATTGTTTCATCAAGTGTACTTGCAACAGAAAATTAGATAACGTGTAGTGATATTTTATAAGTAAACAGATAAAGACGCAGCAGGCTCCTACGATATATGAAAAATATAATCAGCTAGAATGAGGGAACCGAAAGTTCAGATTCTGAAGAGTCAGTGCCGTAGTCATGTACAAAAGCGTACAGGCGGTTCGTTGGAAAAACGAGTGGAAAAACTTGTTAGACGGTAAAAGGATAAAGAGACTTTATAATAGTGGTACTGGTGTTTATGGACATCGGCCAAAGGAAAGAAGACATTTTGAAGGCAAGTTTATTCACCTTTAGACTTCATAAATCCTATCAGAGAGTTCATCACGAATAGGGCCAAAAATAGAAAAATGTTTTAAATTTCGGAATACATATTTTTTGCCTCCTCTTCATATACACGTCACACACTGGGGAGAGAATTTTAAAAGGGGTAATTTTAAGGATTTTAAAGATTTTAAAATTTATTTTTAAAAAATTAAAAATTAATTTCTTTTTAATTTAAAATTTATTTCATGAAATTCCTGGATATATTGTTTAATTCTTTAAAATTCCTTGAAATTCCTTATAATCACTTGAAATCTCTTGAAATTTTTAAAAATCACTTCAAATTTTTTTAAGAGTATGTGTCACTTACTATAAGAACAATTTTTAATTTCGCCAACTTAACGCTCGTAATAACAATAATAATAAATATTTTTTGCTAGAACCTCCACTTTGAGTAGACGAAGATAAATGACTTAGTTTTAGTAAAATATATTTAGTATTGCGAGCGTAAAGTTGATGAAACTAAATTTGCTCTTGTGGTAATTAACAGATGCCTCTAAGATTACTTTAAATCTCTTGAAATCTCTTTGAACTGTGTTGATAAAGAAACTCTAATTTCAAAGTATTTTCGGTGTTTTTTTTTTCATTTCTAGAGATTACAAACAATTTTAAGGCATTTAATATGGAATTTCAGTAAGTTTAAAAAAGATTTTTAATTATTTTGGGGTATATTGAGGATTCTAAAAAATGTATAATGATTTTAAGGGATTAAAAATGAGTTTCGTGAATTTTGTGGGATTACAAAGAATTTCAAAAGATTTTAAGAGATTTGAAAGACTTTTAAGATTGGAATTGGTGATATTAAAAGCTTTTTTTATATTTTAGTGCCAAAAGAAAAACTAGAAGCCAGAGCGAAGAATAGTAATTTTTATAGACTCCTGACTGCCTATAGAGAACATGCACACAAAGAAGCAAATATTGACCCAGTTGTTTTCGAAAAGAGAGAATCAGTACCAGAATTGTATACAGAAAGATATGGATTAGATTTATCGGATAGAGTATCTTTCCAGAATTTGTTTACGTCGGAGAAAAAAGAAGGAACTGTTTATGAAGCTGTGGAAGCTTTCAAAAATATATACAGTGGACCAATCGGAGTTGAATTTGCTCATCTCGAGGTTTGTGTCATCAGAGATGGTGTCAATTTATCCTCAATTCTTTAAAAGCTTCAGAACAGAATTAATATATTTCTCTATTTCCTGTTTTGAAATTTAGAGCGAAGAAGAGAGAGAATGGTTTGCAGAGTATTTTGAAAAATGTTACCAAGAGCCATTAAGCGACGAAACTCGTCGGGAAATTGCAAGCGATATGCTCAAAAGTCAAGCTTTCGACAATTTTCTTGCTGTGAAATTTTCCACGGTGAAAAGATACGGAGGCGAAGGTGCAGAAAGTATGATGGCTTTCTTCAAAGAACTTTTCCAGTTATCATCAAATGGTACAAATGATTTTTTTTTTATTAGATACTTATTACAGGGCTTGGAAAAAAGAAAGTCGCTTATTGGAATTTCGAAAAAAAGTCGCAGAATTTTGAAAATTTCTAAATATTTTCAAAATTCCCTATTCTCTTATTTAATTAAAATATTAAATTAATCATAATAGCTAAATTATCAACCAAAATTTTAAATTTTCAACAAAATAGTTTACTTTTCAATCAAATAGGCCATTTATCTCTGTCTGTACGAAATTGAAGTAAATGGCCTAGTTTTAGGAAAAAATATTTATTATTACGAACGTAAAGCTGAGGAAACTAAATTTGCTCAACAATTTTTAAGGAGCTTGAAATCAGTTTTTAATTTCTTTTCTAGAAGAATTGAAATTTCCAAGCAATATTCCAATATTTTCAAGCAATAAAATATTCCAAGCAATTTAAAGAGATATTAAAGATTTTTAAAAAATTCCTAAGGATTTCAACGATTTTCAAGGAGCTAGAAATCAGTTTTCAATTTTTTCCTAGAAGAATTGGAACACATAGTCTTATGTATGCCACACCGAGGACGATTGAATTTACTAACAGGGATGTTGAATTTCCCCCCGGAGAAGCTTTTCCGGAAACTGAGGGGAATTCCTGAATTTCCAGAAGATGTGAAGGCAACTGGGGACGTGCCAAGTCATTTTGTATCCTCCGTGGATCTGAACGTGACGGGAAAAAGTTTGCACATTAGTATGCTTCCAAACCCTTCACATTTGGAAGCTGTCAATCCAGTCTCGATGGGAAAAACTAGAGCTCTTATGCAGGCTTTGGGAGATGGTGACTATTCCGAAGATAAGACAACTCGATGGAGTGATAAAGTCCTGAATGTCCAGGTACATAAATCGATTTCCAAGGTCATCGAAAATTGGTACCTAAAATTGAAACAAATTCAGTCAGTATTTCTTTAAAAATTGGTACCATTTCTAATTTCATATATTTCAGGCTTCACAGCACAAAATGCTCTCAAAACAAAGGAAATAGTTTATTTTCCACAAAAAAAGTACATTTTCAATTAAACATTAAGTGAAAACGAAATAAAAGAAGACAAAAGGGTAATTTTCTTGGAATCAGGGAAAAAAGAGGAATTGTTTATAAAAAAAAAAAAAAAAGGAGAAAAAACAAGGCAATAGAGAAAAGACTGTGAAGCCTGAGATTTAATTTGTGGTCTTATGAATATTATTATTATAAATTAATTAAAATACTTACCAGATCCATGGAGACGGTGCTTACACAGGTCAGGGCGTAAACCAAGAATCTTTAGCACTAAGTGGAGTTCCTCATTTTGAAATTGGAGGCACGATTCACATGGTCGTGAACAATCAAGTTGGCTTTACAACTCCACCTTCCAGAGGAAGATCCAGCAAGTACTGCACTGATCTTGCAAAATTAATTTCCGCGCCAGTGATTCATGTCAATGGAGATGAACCTGAGGTAAGAACTTTAGAAATTATAAACTGAAAGAGAAATAATGTTTCATTTTCGATAATTTGAAAATTTATAATATTGCTCAATTCCTTAATTGTTTTAGATGGTCGTTCGAGCAACAAGAATAGCCTTCGCTTACCAAAGAAAGTTTAGGAAAGACGTCTTCGTGGACCTGAACTGCTTCCGAAGGTGGGGACACAACGAACTGGATGATCCGACATTTACAAATCCTCTTCTCTATAAAATAATCCACAATCGCTTGTAAGTTGCCGTTTAATCAGACTTTTGAACCTATTTCGAGTATCTGAAATTAATTTTGATAGGTCCATTCCGGATCGGTATTTGGAAGAATTATCAACGTCTAATGTCCTCTCAAAAGAAGAAGCAGAATCAATTGTTGAGGAACATCGATCCTGGCTAGCAAAGGCTCTAAAAGAAACGGATAATTATGTACCACAACCAACTTATTTCACTGGTTGGTGGTCGAAAATAAAACAGGCTGAGCCTGCAATTACTACTTGGAACACTGGAGTGGATTTGAATCTTCTACAATTTATTGCGAACAAGAGTGTTCATTTTGAAAATGATTTGGTGAGTTTTTAGAGTTTCCTAATTTCACAGACCTCAAAATAATTCCCGGATTTCCTTAAATTCCCGCACAGTAGACATCCTGTCAAATCTAAAATCAATCCGTACTCTTTTTTAGGACATTCATCCACATATTCTGAAGTCGCACGTTCAAGCCCGGCTAAAAAAAATGGAAACAGGATCTCACGTCGATTGGTCAACAGCAGAAGCGATGGCTTTCGGAAGTTTGCTTTACCAAGGCTACAATGTTAGACTGAGTGGTCAAGATATTGGCCGAGGTACATTTTCTCATAGACACGCAATGCTAGTTGACCAATCAAGTGGAGGCATCTACATCCCCCTAAATTCGATGGTGGAGGGTCAAAAAGGAAAAATAGAACTAGCAAATAGTATTTTATCCGAGGAGGCAGTTCTGGGATTCGAATATGGAGTCAGTATTACATCACCTTCGACTCTCGCGATTTGGGAAGCTCAGTTTGGCGACTTTTTCAATGGAGCACAAATCATCATCGACACCTTCGTGTCAAATGGAGAAGCCAAGTGGATGCTTAGCAGCGGATTAACTATGATTTTGCCTCATGGTTATGAAGGCGCTGGTCCTGAACACAGTTCCTGCAGAATGGAAAGATTCCTCCAGATATCGGACAGCAAGGAAGATAAGCCAGACGGTGAAGACGTCAACATCCAGGTCGCGAATCCTTCGACCCCGGCTCAGTACTTCCATCTACTCAGGAGACAAGTAAAGAAATAATTTTAGAAAATAAATCAAATAAGATTTAGATTTTTTTATCGAGAAGTACAATATTTTCAGATGGTGAGGGACTTTAGAAAACCTCTGATTGTCGTAGCTCCTAAAGTTTTACTTCGTCACTCTTCGGCTACTTCGAATCTTTCTGAAATGGCACCAGAGACTTCATTTAAAACTGTGATTGGTAATTACGATTTCTGTTTAAAAATGTAACTGATTCAGAAAATAACTTCGATTCTTTTTTCTTGACAGGGGATGAGACAGTCGTGAAAGAAAATGTCAGAAGGGTTTTACTAGTGAGCGGAAAACTGTATTATAATCTAGTCCAAGAGAGGGAAATTCTAGGAGCTAATGACGTTGCAATTATTAGAGTTGAGAGCCTCTGTCCATTTCCGGTTATGGAACTGCTAGAAGAAATTAAAAAGTACAGACACGCGATGAGTAAGTTTACTGACATTTAAATCCACCTCTTGCGTTTTCTGAATTTAATTTTCGTTTTAATCTTGACAGCTTTCGTATGGAGTCAGGAAGAGCCACAAAACATGGGCGCTTGGTCCTTCGTGAAGCCTCGATTTGAAAACTTGTGCGGACGACGGGTAGGTCTTTTCAAATCTTGAGAAATAATCAATATATCGTAATACCCGAAAATTCCTTTCTAGTTGAAGTATTCCGGAAGGGAAGCTCTACCAACTCCAGCAGTCGGTGTGGGCCGGGTTCACCAACTTCAAGCTGAAGAAGTGGTCAGAAAACCTTTCATCATAAAATACTCTTAGACTTTTCTCGGTAATTTATTATTCCTCCTTAATGTATACTTTTATAGAATATAAATGTTTAAACCTATATGGAAAGTATTTACAAGTCTTTTAATATGACTTCTACTATAATTTGTTAGTAGCCGTTTCGCTGCTCAGACGTTTATGCTCTTTTTCCATGAGAGCCTTCAATTCCTCCTACAAAAATGTAAACGTATTTTAAAGGTATTATTTATTATTTCAAGGTAGAAGGTATTTGAGAATTAAAATTCAAGACCAACTTACATCCCAGCCTAACTTATCAGCAAATTCCTGACAGCCTAGGTCGCACTCTCCTAGCCAGGCAATATCACGTCCGGAATCTTTAGACTCGAAATCTAGACCTTCCCTCAAGCCGAGGAATCGCATCAGTCTGTCTACTGTTCCCACTTTTTCCTTGTTTATTAAAAGTCGAGGACAACTGGGTTTTACCCTAAAAAGAATGGATTTTAGAAAAGACCTAGTGATACGGTTTTCGAGTTTAAAACTCTGGATTTTGAGAAATAACCTTTCTACAAGGGATGCAAACGGCTGAACAACTAGACTCGATCCCATGATGATTAGGAGATCCGCCTGAGGAAAATCTCGATCGATCAGATAGTGGAATCGATCTGGTAGCTGTTCTCCAAAGAAAACAATGTCCGGCTTCACGACTCCCTCTTCGCATTCCTCACATCTTGGGATTGTTCCCTCTTGTATTTTATCTAAAATTTTAAACCCAGTAGTGAGTTAGTAAATATCTTTCAACGTTAGAGAAGTTTCGACTAAATTAGGAATCTTTAATTAGGAAGATACTTGCCCTTCATCCACTGAAATTCATGAGGTGCTCTACATTTGAGACAACGTCCAGTGTGAAAAGTTCCATGAGCCTCGACTAACTTTTCGTGAGGTAGTCCTGCTACTCTTTCCAAAGTGTCAACATTTTGTGTGTAGTGACGTAATAAGAGTCCTTTTTCCCACAACAATCGAATAAAATAGTGACTCAGTGTCGGTTTAAATCCTTCAGGCAGCAATTCTTTTGCGAGGACGAAGAACGGCTCCGGGTTCTGTTTGAAAAAGTCTATTTCGAAAATTGCCTGGGGATGCGGCAAATTGTACTTTTGCAGATTATTGTAAAGTCCGCTTGATGGTGATCGAAAGTCTGGAATTCCTGCAGCTAAAACCAAATAGTTTTAAAAATATTTGATGGGATTATTTTTTATGTATTTAGTTTTATTTGTTATGATTACTTACAAGTTGATATTCCAGCACCAGTCATAACGATTATATTTTTACATTTGCCACTTTTAATATATTCGACAATGCCGTCCAAACTTAACTCTGAAAGAATTTTTTCTGGAGGTGCTTGAGGTTTATCTCCTTCCCCGGAAGAGTCGAAGATTTTGAGCTTTTGAGAAATGAATTTACGTATTTTGTCCATTTCGTCTTCTTCTATTCCTTCAGCTTCAGTTTCAGGTTTATGTTCAGATTCAGGTGCAGAAGATGAAGCAGCTTGTGGCTCTGCATCAGCCTCTATAAAATACCACGAATGATTTTTATGAATAGAAATAAAACTAGCCACTGATTTTCAATGAATTTAATCCAAAATCAGAATAAAATTAAATTTTCTCATTTTACACAAAAAATAATGTAAATATGTATCTTTTCGCTCTGTAGGCGAACTCTTTCTCGAAAAAATCATGTGTAATTTTTTCTAATTGCTTACTTATATAAATAATTACTCAATAAAAATCCCGATCTGATGTTAAAATATTTGTAATTTAATATCCCTTGAATAAACTATATAGATTTTAATATTTTTATATACTCGCACCTCATGATTTTGAATTTAACTATCCAGTTTCGATATTCTTCCTTCGACAAATTAATTTTCAATAATCTCACTTTGTCGTTTTCACTTCGACATCCAAATGAAATCTCAGCCTGTGTTAAAATGTTTAATTAAAATCCAAGTTTTGAATAACTTGTTAATACCTAATTTGATTTAAAATTTAAAAGAATCACGAATACAAAATAGAAATTATTAATCTTATTGAAAAAATAAATATTCGATTTTTAGGTTACGTTTCCTATTTCTCACGACAGATAAAAAGATCCTGGAAGAAACCGAACTAAATTGAAAAATAAAAGGGAGGCGTAAAACGACGTATTGAAGAGCGTGATATAATTAAATTAAAAGCGAAATAAAATCGATTAGCACAAACACTATCGGTTGAAAAGAAAAGCGACACCGACGACTTCTAAATTTGTAGATAATTACCTTTTTCTTCTTTTTCTTTCTGCTTCTCCATATGTTATTTCACTCTTCAAGCGTTCGTAGAACCGAATTTGTCAAATTTTGTCAATTAATTGAGAATATTTATGTCGGGAAATTGATTTTAAAATGCAAAACAATGAATGACGTGACAAAAGTGACAGGTGACAGTTCTAGCAGAAGAAAAAAAATTTCGGTGGAGCTTCCAGCTTTTTCCGTTGGCAGCACTGTACGTGGCGCCAAAATTCAAACTTGTAAAAAATGCAAAACAACTAATAAATTAATAAAATCCATATAAACAATAATAATAATAATAAATAATAATAATTAACTACAGTTAGCTAAAAACTAATAATTAAAAACTTTGAAATGTTTTCTACTATCTTTATTAAAAAAATGCTGCTTTACAGCTTTTAGATTCTATTTCAGGTCTATTTTCTACACTTTTTATTTTTTCAGAAATTCAATTGATAAAGTTTTTACAATATCATGCGAATCATTACTAATATTTTTATTGAAACTCTGGAATATTTTGTTGGTACTTATAAATTCTAAATATAAAAATTTTATGATTTTATTAAGGAATAAAAGTATATACTGTTCATTGATGAAGGAATTCGTCTCCAATTTCGAGAAGACTTACAGAATTTTTCGTAAATTAGGAAAATTGATGCTTTGAATCTCTCCGAATATCCAGAAAAATTCTAAGGGGTCTTCATTTTTAATTCTCAAGTCTTCTTCTCATTATCCTCGAAAATTGTCCTATATAGAATATATTTCATCAACTTTTAATATTTTAATTTACTTTTATGTGGTAATTACCACAAGAGCAAATTTAGTTTCCCCAATTTTACGCTCGCTATAATAAATATTTTTTGCTAAAACTAGGCCATTTACCTCTGTTTCATACAGACGGAGGTAAAAGGCCTAGTTTTAGCAAAAAATATTTATTATTGCGAGTATAAAGTTGGGGCAAAAGTGACCATGTATTAGGTATCAGATCCCTACCTTACCGGCATTTTTTTCCTGCAATGCCATGGCCATTTCTACATTTATTGAGATGATAGATTTGATACAGATATCCAGTTGAAACATTTTTAAATTAAAGGAACTATACTAAGGTATAACGTTGATCTTGTCCCAAATTGTTATTAAAACAAAAAAATTTCAAAATAATTTTTTTTTATTATTGTAAGTATTGAAGACCAGATGAACGTACATTTACTTTAATTTGAAAATTTTCAACTCGATATCTTAATAAATGTAGAAATGGCGTTGTCGGAAAAAAATGCCGGTAAGGTAGGAATCGGATAACTGACAAATGACCTTAATTCATTAAAAAATCTCATTTTCTTTAATTCAATTCCTATTATCCCTCATGAAAGAATAATTTGCTTACTTGCTTCGCAGTTTTTAACATGCTAACCGCTTTTGAAGTTGCCTGAGAGTTTTGTGGATGCTGAACCGATTTATAAAATACACACATTTTATTGCCAATTTTCTTGGATTCTGGAACGAAATCATCCCTTCCTAGAAGCTTGACACCACTTCTTAAAAACATTTTTGAAGTCGGCAATTCGTGTCTGTTGGAGACCAATCGAAAAGTAAAATTCGTTTTGTGAAAAAAATACCAAGATTAAATACTTTTTCGGTCTATAGACATACTTCTGGTTGAAAAAAGAGTAGCGCTATAGAGTGAAAATATATCTAATTTATAATATTTATATATTTATAAATTTATAGTATCTAGTTATCCGATCCCTACCTTACCGACATTTTTTCTCTGTAATGACATTTCTACATTTATTGCGATATGGAGTTGAAAATTTGTAAAGTTTATCTTGTCTCAAACTTTTATAACAAAAAAAATTATTCAAAATAATTTTCTTTTATAAATGTAAATATTTAGGATCAGATAAACGTACCTTTAGTCATTTAATTTAATTTTAGAAAGTTTCAATTCGATATTTCATTAAATGTAGAAATGGCATTGCAGGGAAAAATGCCGGTACGGTAGGGATCGGGTAACAGATACATGGCCTTAAGGCCATTAAGGATACATGAAAAGAGAAAAATTGTAATTTTACTGATTTAAATTTTGGGTACTTTGTATCCCGAAGATTATATCTTTGTGAACGTTTCTGGATGACATCTGCTCGAGGCGCAGTTTCCGACCGTGGAATCATGGAAAGAGGTGGGATTTCATTTCTGACGATTCTATTCCCTTGAGGAGCCTGTTTAAAAAAAATTTAATTTCAGTCATTCCAATTTTTAAATTCATATTTGCTACTTAAAATTTAAATCGTTAAATTTTGAGGTTAAATTAAACAATTATTATTAAGGCCATGTACATCCGATCCCTACCTTACCGAAAATTTTTTTCCTGCAATGCTATTTCTATATTTACTGAGATATCGAGTTGAAATTTTATAAAATTAAAGAAAATGTAATAAGGTATGTTTATCTAGTCCTAAATTTGTATTCAAGTAAAAAAAATGTTCAAAATAATTTTTTTTTATAAATGAAATTATTTAGGACTAGATAAATATGTACCTTAGTGCATTTACTTTTATTTTAGAAATTTTTAACTCGATATATCAATAAATGTAGAAATAACATTGGAGGGATGAAATGCCGGTAAGGTAGGGAGCGGATAACTGATACATGGCCTTAACTTTAAACTTTAAATAGTAATTAATAAACCTGACAAATAAATGGAAAAAAAGATTCTAACCGAGGTTGTATACTTTTTCAGCGATCTTGAATATTCCTTTTGATATTCACCAACATTTCTCTCTCTTCTCATGATTCCGGAAACGGGTTTCGGTGGATTCACAGGGTGCCGAAAATTTTCTCGTGTGGTTGAAACAAACGGAATTGAAGAAGACGTTTCTCGAAATGGAAAGAGATGTTTCATTGACTCGTAAAAATCTACAGGCCTGCCACAGAATCGACCAAGTGGAATTACTGCAATTTATTTTGTACGCATCGGTCATTGAATTTTTGATAAAAAAAAATTTCAGAGACAATTTTAAAGTAATACCTAGGCATCATTTTATAGGCTTGTTCGATTAGAGAATTCTTGCCTGGATTTGTCGTAGAATTTTTTCCTAGCATTTCATGAACCCTAGAAATATAAAGTGTAAAAAATTCGATTTCTTCATTTTACTTACGGACCATTAATAGATTACATACCACTTTTTCCCCCTCCCCACTCCCTTGTGTCTAACAACTCGCTTATAGGTAATGCTCGGAGGACTTATCTCGCCTCGGCTTCGATCGTCCTGCGAGCATTGCCGCTCGTCGCGTAAATACCCTCATTATGCGCCTCGGCGCATAATATAATATTGTTTAATAAAATGAAGAGTTCAAATTTTGAGATTAAAGCTTGGATCCAACACCCTTAAAAATAAGTTAGGGATTAAATTAATTAAAAATAATCTCTCACGTTATGTTGTACATTCCTCCGATGTCTCCGAATCTTTTTTGAGATACAGATGCTTGAACAAGTGATTTGTCTAAGCGGGCAGCATCCGCGACTTTATTCAATGCCTATTTAAAATTTAATTTAATTTTTATCTAATTTAATACATTTTTTATTTATTACACTTTTGCAATATTATTTTTCATGCCAACGTAACCCAGATTTCTCTTTTCCAAGAATCTACATCCCTCACGTTATATTTTCCCTCCCTATTAGTTACATCACAACAGGATATTTCTGTCGGAGGGTTCAAACGAGTTACCTACGATCCTTTTTAAAGCTCGAGAATATTGCAATTTAAAAATTGAAAAAGTGTCCAATGAATAATAAATTGAATGATGACATACGAAAATTCATATTTTGAAGTCTTAAAAAGAAAATGTGTCTAATTCTCTGATTTTCCAAAATTTTACGATTTTCAGATATTAAATTTCAACTTTTTATTTCAAATCATTTTTCAGTTTCCAAATTTCAATTTAATTTGCAGTTTTCTGAGATACTAAGTTTATGGAAGCTAAAAATCATAGAAAAAAATTCTACCTCGGTCAAGATTCGAACGACAACACTAGTGTTTTCGTTCAGAGGTAAAATTTTTCTCACCGTTGAAAAATTACAATCGTGTCTTATTTTAAAATTCCTTATTTTAAAATTTATATTTAAAATTCCTTTTAAAATGACGATATCCCTTAAAATTCCTAAAAATCTTTTAGGATCCCATAAAATTACACGAAATCTTTTTAAATACTCAGAAATCTTTTGCGATCCTTTAAAATAATTCCAGGATACGTTAAAATTACACAAAATCCTTTTAAAATCTTTTGGGATCCTTCAAAATTCCATGAAATTCTTTAAAATTTCTAGAAATCCTTTAAAATTCCTAAAAATCTGTTGAAACTCCTTAAGTTCCAGGACAATTTTTTAAATTCCTAAAAATCTTTTGAAATTCCTCAAATTTCCTTAAAATTAAACTTTCTAAAAAATCTTTCGGTAAAATTTGTCTCGTCTTCTAAAAATTCGAAACCAAGAAAATATAAAAGAAATAATTTCTAAAAAGGAATTTAAAAAATGTAAAACCTCGGCGTGCTCTACAGCTTCAAAACTATATTCCGGGACGACCTTCGTCCAACTCTTTTGTCGATCGATAATCCAAGGATGGAAGCTGAGTTCCTGAATGGTGATTCGCTTCTGAGCGATCGGCATCAACAAACGATGCACGACGTCCTTGTATTCATTGGACATCGCAGATATATTTTTCTCCTGGAGTGCAGTCAGCCCACGATTAATTTGAAGAATCATGAACTTTCTTCTACGTTCTTCCGAGGGTGTGTGACCGTCCTGAGGACTCACGAAAGGTAGACGACCTGAGGTCATAACGTACAGCACCACTCCCCTGTTTTCATTAAAAAACAATATTAAAAAGAAATATATATTACAAAAAATCTTTTTATATCTTAAAATTTCTTTTGGGATCCGTTAAAATTAATAAATAATCACATTTATAATACTTCACTATTTAATATATTAAATTCTCGTTTATAAAAAAATTATTAAAATTGAAATGAAATATTTTGGTGAATTTCAATTTTTTTTAAAATTGTCTACCTTTTTAGACTGTGGGAAAATTTTTCTAGGAAGGTTAAATATAGTCGGTGGATAAAAACTAGTATTTAAGACTGCACCAGCCTCTCTCAAATGAAAATAATTACTTACAGACTCCAGAGGTCGACTTCTGGTCCATATTTCTTGCCGTCAATAAAAAGTTCCGGTGCTGCGTATTCCGGTGATCCACAGTGGGTTTTTAACAACTCATTATTGTTGCATATATTACTCAACCCGAAATCTAAAAAAAAATACTTTTGTAATAAAAAATTATTTTAAAAAAATAAAGAAAATATTTATCGGAACGATAAATATTTTGAATGATTGAAAAATACCGAAAAATAAAATTCTCGAAATTATAAAGAGATTACCTACAAATACCAAAAAAATATCAAGAATATATGACGAAAAATAAAAATATCGAATTATACATGACGGAAATATCATATTTCGTTATTTTCAGTTCTCTTTTATTTCCAAAATTAAGTTTTTCTGTTTCGGAAACTAACCGACGATTTTAATGTGTTCCTTCTGGGCATCCTGCAACATAATGTTATCCATTTTGAGATCTCTGAAATAAATATACATTAAAATAGAAATTATAGTAATAAATAAAAATGATAATAATTTGTAAAAAAAAACTTTTGCCGGCCATTAGGTTCGCGGCTCTCAAAATAGAGCGTCTAAGGTTCGCCTCTCTTTTCAATCACTTAAAATTCATTTAAAAATTTTGTTGATACCTTTAAATTTCATGAAATCTCTTAAAATTACACGAAATCCTTGAAAAATCTTTTGGAATTCTTGAAATTCCACATAATTCTTTAAAATTCCTAAAGAAAATCTTTCAAAATCCCTTAAAATTCCTAGACATCCTTTAAAATTCCTCAAAATCCAGGACAAAATTTAAAATTCATCCAAAAAAGTTGTACATACTTTAAAATTCCACGGAAACCTTTGAAATTTCTCAAAATCTTGTGGAACCCCTCAAAAAATTCTACGACAAATTTTACAGTTTCTCTTTATAATTTCTTTTAAAAATTTCTTTTATAATTTGTTTATAGTTTCTGGAAGAATATAAATTTGTTGAGTGGGTCGAGAGACAAGAAGAGTTGTTCGTTAGCGCCGGAGGATTTCGTACAACTCACGTATGCAGTTAGTCGTTGGTGGGTAATAAAACTCTTTTACACTTGGCGGCGAGGTTCACACTTGAAAGCGAGGGTGAGAAATGGACAGTTATAGAGACGTGTGGAGGAGGATGGAGTGAGATAAAGATAGAAATGAAGAGAAACCATGACTGAGAGAGAGAATATAAAGACTAAAGTGCGAAGGGGTGAAAGAAGAAAAAAAAAAAATAATAAAAATAAAAAAAGGACAAGTCGAGTAATTTACAACAATCGTAAATGTAAGCGCAAGCGCAGCCTTTTGATTCATTGTGATTGCCTAACGGAACCATCGCGAAAATTTACTCTCGCTAGCAGACCGAAAGTCAAAAACACATGACGACTGTATCATTGGACCCATATACAACGTGCAATTTGGCAAAATTTCTTACCGACAAAATGTCCTCCCTTTGGCCAGTTTTAATGTGCAAAGGGTCGCTATTTAATTTTTTTTTTTAATAAGTTCTTTGGGAGATTTACTATGTTTTTTGAATTTATATTAGGGGACACTTTAAAATTATACGAAAACCGTTTGAATTCTTTAGGTATTCCTAAAATTCCACGAAATGTTTTGAAATTCCTAAGAAATTTTTTGAAATTCCTTAAGTTCTAGGATAACTTTTGAAATTCCGAAAAATATTTTGAAATTCCTTAAATTTCCTTTAAGTTCCTAAGATTTTTTCGGATCCCTTAAATTCCAGGACAACTTTAAAAATTCTTTGAGAAAAGCTTTTAAAATCTGTGAAAATTCCATCAAAAAATACTTTGGTTGATGAAAATGAGAAGCTTTAGAGTGTCAGAGTCGTTTGTTTTAGTCAGTTCGCATTAAAGCCTGGCTGTGTGAAGGGCAGTGGGTCACTACCCGTCTGTCTGCTTTTGGGACCTTGAGACCAGTTCAGTTTGGCCTCCACGTCGTGGTCAACTCTACACATATTATAAATTTACAGAAACCACATATGCAATTAGTGCAAGGTTCATTCAAATTTCCAAGGAAACATTTCATTGAAAAAATGTTAAATTACACTTATTTTTCGATTCCATTTTCTTCCGAACCCCACAATTTCATTCCTATATTAAATTTTTTTATTATAAATCTGATACATAATATCCGAGAGGCAGTGCTGGAGATATCTCAAATTACTCATTTTTAAAAATTTAAAGGAATTTCATCATGTAGGATAAATTTCATCAAATTCCTGAAATTAGATAAGGAATGACAAGTTTTTATATTTAAAAAATAAAAAAATTCTGAATTAGTTTGCATACTTTTGATAGTTTTAATATCCCTTAAAACATTTTAAACTCCTTTGATTTTAAACTGTTTAGAGTCCTCTGAATCTTTTTAGCAAAAGGAGTGCAAAAACGAGAAATTAATCTCGCACAGAGCGCGATCATAGTTGCTAGTATACATAATAGTAAGTTATTTAATTTTCATAACTTTGTCATTTATTTATTTATTCCTTTATTTTAATATTCTCAGGCTCTGTTCGAGGGGTTGAAGAGTTCCGAATAGTATGCATAAAAGAAAAATATATATATAAAGCTTTTTTACTCTGAGAAGGCAGTAAATCTTTGAATTTCTTTACATGACACGATTTTCGGTCCCCTGCTGTCTCATCCAGTCTGCGACCGATGGAACATGAGAGAAAAGAGCAGATCTTAGTCTTTTTTCATTTTTTTGTAGGTCACCCACCTAATATCTATATCTGCAACTGGCAACAAAAATCCGGTTGGCCAGTGGCCACAAGACTTGATCTATGTGTCGCGATTTTCACCGCGGAAAAATATCCAGTCCTTGTTGCAATATTAATGCGATTATTATGCAACTCGGTTCTTAATGGGCCTCCACATCCCTCAAGTCTGGTACCCATAAGTCACACTGCGGGTGGATCTTGAGCCAAGAGTCTTCAAGATATCTACGTTTTTATACCTATACATATGTATATTCGATACATATATAAATGATTCACATATAAATTCTCTCAAGAAAATTCGTAAATATTTATACATTTTTGCTGGTCTATTTTTGGACGCCGCTTTTTTGAAAATAGGAAACGCCTTGACAACCCTTAACCCCAATTCGCCCTCGCGCTTATTTTCAGAATATAGGTTGACCTATACTACTGAAAATCTCTTTTTATACGTCTCCCCTCCCCTTCCACAAATGTCTACTTTGATTACATTGGATTTTTAGGAATTTTAATAGATTTCTTGGAATTTAAAAGGATTTCGAGGGATGTGAAAGATTTCAAGAAATTTAAAAGATGTCAAAAAATTTATAGAATTTTTAAGGAGTTTAAACGGTTTTTTTGGAATTTAAAGGAATTTCGATAATTTCATGGAAATTTTGGGAATTTCAAGGAATTTTAAGGTATTTCAATGAATTTTAACACGTTTCAAGAAATTTTATGTAATTTATGGAAATTTTCAGGAATTTCAAAGGAATTTTAAAGGATTTCAAAGATTACATCGGATTTTCAGGAATTTTGAATAATTAAAATGATTTCTTAGAATTTTAATGTAATTTAACAGATTTTATGGAATTTAGAGAGATTTTGGGTGATTTAAAAAATTTAAAGTAATTTTACAGAATTTCTAGGACTTTTAAGGAATTTTTAACGAACTTGAAAATATTTCATGGAAATTCTAGGGATTTCAACGGATTTTTAAAAAGGTTTCAAGAAATTACATTGGACTTTCAGGAATTTGAAGGAATTGTAAAGGATTTAAAAATTTTTTTGAGATATTTTAATAGATTTCTTAGAATTTAAAAGGAATTCAAAGATATAAAAAAATATCATGTAATTTTTAGGAATTTTAAGATACTGCAAGAGAATTTTTAATATTGGGAATATTCTAAGCTGTCGGGAATTTTTTAGTGTTGGATTTTTCAATCGTTCCACTTTACTTGACTTTTTTTTATTATTATTATTTTTGAAGAGGGGAAAGTATCTAGTATACCCTTAAATTTATCTCTTGCAGCGAGAAATTAAATTTTAAAACCTCAGAATCTCCTTTTCTTCCGAGTTCCAAATAGAATGCGCAGCCTGTAAAACTTGACGAAAAATCTCGAGTTTATGGCTGAAAGGCACAATGCTATAACAACCCCATATCCGTTCAAGCTTCAAGTCGAGTAGCGAAATAGCTAAGCCAATATCTTTTATCTTTTGCCGACTCAATTTTCTAAGGGCGACTGAAAAATCTCAAAAAATAAAATTCCTGTCATGATAAAATCACCGACAATATAAATTACCGACACTGGAAAATTCCCGACTCTAAAAAGTTGCGAAAAAAAAAATGAAAAATAATCTCAATAATTGAATAATTAAAATAATAATTCAATAAGTAACTTTAAAAATGTATTTGATAATTATTAATATATCTAGCGGGAACCTGGATAGGGCCACACAGGGCCCTTTCTTTAGCAGGGCTGTGGAAAGGCGATCCCTACTAGACCCCTATTATAATGTCTAGTAGGACCTACATCGACGAAAGCGTTACGAACTTGCTGGGGCCCTGACTAGTTTTCCCCATTAGAGTCCAACTAGAAAAAGAGAAAACTAGCGAGGGCCCTATTAGAAACCTTTCGGAATTTCTACACGGACGCTTAAAAAATCGAAAGCAGTGAAAGATTGAAAGTTTGCAATTTCTCTCTTAATATTATTTGGAGAGGAGATTAAAAGGGCTTATTGGGAAGAATATTTTTTTTGTGTATCTACTAACCCAATTTCGTCCCCTAAAATAGGAGTTTAATAGATTGAACTCACCGATGGACGATCCCCCTAGAGTGCATGTGTTCCAGTGCTGCAACCAGTTGCCTCGCGTAACACTTTGCAGCGTGCTCGTTCAAACGACCCAAGGGTTGTTTTTTGATATGGGTAGAGAGGTCACCACCAGTAGCAAGTTCGGTCACGAGATAGTACACGGATCCACACTGAATATACAATTTCCGAAGATAAAAGATTAGCCTGATACTATTTTCAAAATAAACATTATAAATTATCAGTATTTAAGGAAACAAAGAAATTTTGCTTGCCTGGCTCAATTTTAGTAAGAATAATGATATTTATTTTAGACTGAACAATTATTATTCAAAATTTAAGATTGAACACTACCCTGACGAAAATTTCGGAAAAAAATCCTGTATGAATAAATCCGAACCAATCCGAGTCAATTTGAAGCAAGTTTTCTTTTCAAATTCGGAATTTTTCAATCCGAATGAATCTGATTTTTCAATCCGAACCAATACGAACCAAGTTTTTATTCCAAATCACTCCGAACCAATCCGAATTTTTAGTCTGAATGAATCCGAAGTAACTTTCCATTCCGAAACCAATAAGAATTTTTAATTTGTATGAATTCGGATGAATTCGAACTATTCCGAATTTTAAATCCGAATGAATCCGGAGCTATTTTTCAATGCGAATAAATTCAACTTAATCCAAATTTTGCATCCGAATTAGTTGCAAACGTATAAAAGAGAATATGAAAATATGAAATAGTTATCAACCCCATAAAAATGCAATAAATTGATTTCTGATTCAAGAACCATTATTTCCCTTCTTTGAGACTCTGATCAGTATAAGTAGTGGAATGCGAATAATTACTCAGGGCTTAGTGAGCTTAGTATTATTTGTTGGGTTATACAGTTAGTATCCCCTTTCCTGGGAAACTCAATGCAGGAAATACCGCATGGATAGGAACTTCATTGCGGCTTGGTCATACGAACAAGAAATGTAATTCGATATTCGCCAATAAGGGTCAGTTTTCTGAAATTAATTGGATTCGCTGGACAAGGCTTCTATTTTCACCAACTAACGCTCATTTGTTCCGCCAAAGCTAAAGGGGATGATTTCTATTCTTCTCAACTTTTCCGCGTGGAATACGAATTCAATAGGTCGGGGAAAAAATGGGGCGATCAGTATACTTTTGCAAAATTGAGTTGTATTCGGTCATTCTACTGTGATATTGCACACAAAGAAACAAAGAGCGAAAGAATGAAGTGATAAATTGCAAAGTTTTAGATAATAAATGGAATCCTGGAGAATTTATTGTAATTTCTAATTTTAATTATGAACCATTTAAAATTTATTCTTTTTTCAAATTGCAGGCTCATTTTCACCTTAATAAATTCAGAAATTTTAACAGAAACTGATTAATTAAAAAATATTTTAGTTGATATTTTGTGATGAAATAATGTGAATACTTCATAATAAATTATTGACGAAATCCCAATTCAATTTCGATCTCTATTATTAGATGAATTAAAAAATTTAAATTAAATGCAATAAATTTACCTGTATAGTTTCGAAGAGACGAACAATACAAGGATGTTGCAGCATCGAAAGCAGTTTCGCTTCTCGAGTCAAATTCTTCATCACGTAACTTTGTCGAATTTCATTCGTGTCGATTATTTTTATAGCCACCTGAAATTAATAAAAAAGAAAAATTAATTAATTTAAATTTTAAAACCCTCTACATTAGGGAATGAAAAAAAATACCAGAAAAAAAAATAAATGAATACACGCAATTGATAAAAGTTAAAATACATATAGCATTATAAATTATAAATGAATTTAACAATTTTCGAAATCCAAATTTATCGAATCATAAAATTTCCGAATTTTACAATTATAGTGTACACTATATAATTATATAAATTATATATTGTAATACATATTATTATATATTAATATATTGTAATATACATATAATATAATTATATGAATTTTGTAAAACTATAAAAATAACTAATTATTTAATTCCACAAAATTCTTAAATTTCCGGAACGATTGAAAAATTCAGAAAAAAAAAAAATTGAATTTGGAGAAATTTTAAACACAAATTTGGCAGAAAGATGGTCCATATTTTCATATGTAAATAAAATATCAAAAATGGATTTATCAAATAGTAAATAAAATGTGAAAAAGTAAATTGAATAAAAAATACTTACACATAAGGTGTCAGAAAGAGGCCTTAAATTGAATTTAAAACGTAGTTGTATAATGTATGTATCTTTCACATTTGATCTTAAATTCATGTGCAGTCACATAATATTTCATTTCTGCCAAGACAGCACACAAGGAGAAGTGAATTGAATCTTTGGTCCTCTCCCTCTCTCTTTTTCAGTTGCTTTGATGTGTGTGAGTGCCGGAGGCAGTAATTCGTTCAAACTTAAGCGATTCGAGTGTTGGGGCTTTGTGAGGGCGATTTTGCAAGGGTGTGAAGGAGAAATCGAAGAAGGGTGTTCACAAAGGATGTGCGATGAATTGAAATGTTGACTTAACACAATATTTCTGCAGTTATGTTACCTACGGCCAATAACAACTGTATGCACACGAATGATCCTATTGGTACTTCTTTTGTACTTCAATTTATAACCTATTATCTACCAATTGTCCAAACTTTAATGCTTTTGTAAACCGGGTTCCCAAATTTATAAGCGAGTTAAATAAAAGAAATAAATTATCGACATTTATTGACATTTATCGACATTTGAGGGTTCGTGTCCGTACTAACTGCTTCAAAATTTAAAGCGTCAAAATTTATTAACTTCGTAACTTTCAAGCGATTTAAATTTAATTTTTTTAAGTCTGACTGTATTTAAGATTCCTACTATCGACTTTTATCGATAGTTACCGACAACTAGAGAACTGGGGGTTTGTGTCCGTGCTAAATTTAAAGCGTCAAGATTTTTGCTACGGGAAATTTTAAAACGGTTGATTTTATTTATTTTAAACCAAATTGCTTCTGATTCAGGATTTTTGTTATCGACATTTATTAAAAATCGGGGGTTTGTGTCTATACTAAATGCTAGACAATTTAAAGCGCAAGTATTTGTTAGGTTCGAAACTTCGGAGCGATACTCAAACTCCAGATTTCTATTACCGACATTTACCGACCTTTACCAATCCTTACTGACAGTTAAGGTTTCTATTACCGACATTTACCGACGACAGGTGAATTGAGGGTTTGTGCCCCTCCTAAATTGAAAGCGTTAAAATTTGTTTCATTAGAAATTTGACGACGGTTAATTTGTATTATTTTTAAAAATTGCTTCTAATGCTGGGTTTTTGTTACCGACATTTACCGATATGTAGAGCAGTTAAGGGTTCGTGTCCGTGCTAAATCTATAAACTTTTACATTGATTCGAAACTTAATTATTATTTCCTGTGACCAAAAATTGAAATTCAAGATCCCTCGAGACTAAAAATGAAAGAAGCCTTGAATTTGAAACAAATTAAGACTGCACAGTGCAAAACGAACATTTTCACCAAATGAGAGTTTCAAGCGAAAATTCTCAAGTTTAGCGAACTGTCATAATTGGATCTAAAAAGAAGAAAACAAATTTATCCAAGATTACTTTTTTCAGTCTTCATTATTTTTTACGAGGGTCCATCGAAAGAAAAGAGGGTGTAATCGTTGAAGGTAACTGTAGAAAATTACGTACGTTATTGGTTAAGGGAAAACGTATCTATATGTCTAAAGGTCTAAATGTCGAAGTGTCTAAATGTCTAATTGTCGAAATGTCTAAATGTCTAAAAGAAAGTAAGTTTGTTTGACTGAGTTGTAACCAAAAGCTTGAGGAGAGTTAACAGTGGCAAACGGTAGCTCCCAACTGACAGTGCCCGAAGAATTAGTATCTTGTATCTGGCGAAGGGCGCTACAAATCATTTGGGTGGGCTGTCAAGCATACCTTAAGCCCCACAGACACACACGAAACCCCACAAATACAAACAAATTTACACAAATACAAATACAATACTCTCTCGCCTGCTGTCTCGCGTATAAGGGCCTTGTCGCACTCACTCGGTCGGTAGAACAGGAAGATCAAAGCACGCCGGTATCTCGCGCTGCTAATGATATGCGATAATCCTGGTATGGGACCTGAGAGCCCAGGGAATCACCAGGATAACCGTAAAATTTTAAACTAGTCTCTTCAATACTTCTCAAGCCGATTCCAACAATCGGAAAAAAATTCTGGAAATTGCAATTAATTTCTGGTGTTTAATTACGATCGTGAGATCGTTCATTGAAGGGGAATTAGTGGCGTGTATTTTACATCAAAGAGTTATCTGATTACCAATACAACTAAACTACTTTAATAAAAAAAAATTTGCAAAAAAAGATGGGGTTTTTGAGAAAATCGAATATTGTTTTAGGTTTAAAACAGAATTAAATTTCATTACTGTTAAATATGACGACGACACTCATCCGAGTGCAACCGCGCCAAACGGTGCTTAACTTCGGTGATCGAACGAGACGCCTTAATCAGTTCCATACGTCCAAGTGGACACGAATTTAATTTTAAATCTTTACCTCTTTAAACGATTTAAAATTTCGGATCTTACATATAAATTCGAAAACATTCTAAAATATTAAATTTGATTGAATAACCTTTTTTCTAACCACATAAAATATCCCTCGCATTATTTTATTTATGGGACTTCGAAAGCATATTATATGTATTTCTCCTTCGATCTCTGGAAAATCCTTTTTTTTTTTTTTGTTGGTGGACTAATATTCCTTTTTTTCTTCGATTCGTCCTATTTCCTCTTCTTTTTCATGTCACGCTTAAGAATCGTGACTAGAATAAATTCTTGACTCGTTTGAAAATACAGCGTCCGACATTTCACGTATATCCTTACCTTCAAAGTAGTGTGTTTGGAATTGACAACTAAATTCCTGAATTATTAACTCTGAAAGTAAATTTATTTAGATTCACTCTATCCATCAAAAATAGAAAAGAAAACCTTGAAATCTCGAATATAATGGAAATATTTCATTCACATCTTTTATCAAGTTTTCTTTCACAAATCTCGTGCATCTTAACGCAGAATTTCCTGACAAATTGCATCTCTTCAGGGGTTTAAAACGACCTCTAATTCGATCCTTAGTCTTGTCAGGAAGAATTATTATATTTTTTAAATATCTCTTTCATTTTATTCCCTTCAAAAATTCTTGTTTTTATTCTGTTCTTTTAATATAACTGTTTTTCTATTTATACTCTTTAAAATTTATTTCTATTTTCTGCCCGTGCTTAAAGAAATTTCGAAATTGTAAACCTCAAAATTTGTTTGCTTACAAACTTTAAAACAGAGCTTTTGTGTTACAGATTTCTGTTATCGACATTTACCGACATCTAGAAAATTTGAGGGTTTTTGTCGCTGCTAAATTTATAAGTTTCGAAATTGAAAGCTTCAGAATTTGTTTGTTTAGAAACCTTAAAAGGGTTTATTTTTTTTTTTAATCCTGAATTTCTTTAAATTAAATATGCCTGTTACCGAAGTTTACCGACACAAATAGCATTGACGGTTCGTGTCTGTGCTAAATTCAGGTGTTTCGAAATCGAAAGCATAAAAATTTGTTCGTTTGGAAACTTAAAAATTTTCATACTTCAAATCTTAAAAATTT
>JAUESH010000037.1:2854286-2868373 GCA_032275165.1 Synergus magnus
ATTCTTGTTACCGACATTTACCGACATCAAGATCATTGAGGGTTTGTTTTCTTACTAAAGGAAGGTTCGACATTGAAAGCTTTGAAGGCAGTTCACGTTTGCTATTTCACACATTAAGAATTAAGAGTTCGCATTACTGACATTTACCGACATCTAGAGGATTCGAGGGTTCGTGTCCGTGCTAAGTTTAGACAAAATTTACTCTTTCTTAAAAAAAAAAAAAAGTATCTAATGAAGGTAATAATAAAAAAAGCCAAAATTAATTACAATAATGCTGTTGATGAAATCTGAATCATTCACTAATAAATAAGGACAACCCTTGAATGAAATAAATTTCCCTCTAAAGTGACTTTAAAAAAACTACTCATCTTTATCAACCTTTCAGAAACGAATCCACATTATCTCGAAAAAGCCGTTCGTCTTTTTTCATATCCCCAAAATCTTCAAGTTATATTATATATAGTCTCTGCTTGTAAACATGGCTTTGCGTATGTCATGAATGGACATAAATCGTGAGATTTCCGATAAAACGGTGGAAAAAGTACGAGTTGTACCCAAAATAAATAAGAGGGGCTATTGCGGTCAAATATGAATTACTGTTGAAGGGACCGTCCGGTAGATATTTTTTGGGGAGGAAAAATGTAGCAGGACAATATTTCCCATTCCATGTGCCATCCGGAAATTTACTTTCACCCTCCTGGTACTGTTCGATGGTTGCGGTAGTGGTAGTTCCTGCATTATATTAAAGTACTAAATTCAAGCGATGGATTCGAGATTGAGGAGGTTCTTTCGACTCAGTTTTACGAGTGGCTACGCGAGTTCGCATTAATGCGTTTACCTTAGTGCCTCTGGAGCTCTCGATGCATACTTCTAAACTCTAAAGACCCTCCGACTGAAGAGAACTCGACAAAAAATTCTTTCAACAAGTAGGAACGTTGCACATTGTAGGACCTGGTCCTTACCACACTTATTAAACTACTTGGTGGTTCGTGCATAAAGAGGATTGAAGAAAAGAGAAAAAGAATGGAGTCTTTTCGTTTGAGGAGAAACGAGGCTTTCATGAATGATTGCTTTTATGTTCGGTCTTATTAAGCTTCTTCGTTTCGGAAAGATAAAGCATTCTTCATAGATTTTCGTTCAAAATAATGAAAACTTTTATTTTTAGGTAGAAAAGGGGCAGGAAAGGGGTAGAAAGGGGGTAGGAAAAGGGGGTAGAAAATTAGAGTGGGCATAAGTTGCTGCAAAATGTAGTTGGAAAGGGGGTTTGGGAAAAGATTTACAAGATGAGGGTGTGAAAAAGGTGATATGAAAAAGCGGTTGAAAAATGTGATAAGAAAAGGGGGTTGGAAAAGTGATTTAAAAAAGTGTATTTGAGAAGCGTTAATTTAAAAAAAACTCAATCCCTAAAAATTTTAAAGTTAAAACAAAAAAATAATAATTTGAAAGCTTCTACTTACCAAAAAATATATGCCATACCTATTTTAATAAAAAAAAATCATACTCTCCTCCATAAATAGTACAAAAAGAAATAATAGAAAAAGATGTGAAGTGATCAAATCACTCGACACAATACCAGTAACTATTATCGTTTATACCCCAAAAAGATTCCCTTAATAGAAAATCTCAATACACTACATTATAGAAGTTTCCCATCTGTTGCCATTTACCTTCTAATAGAAATAAATAGAAGTAAATGGTGCCGAATGGATTCTCGTCAATAGACTCTATGATACAAGGAATTTTTCCCTAAATTTAGGAACGCTTCAATATCCATTCATTTAGATTCCTTTCATTCATAAATCTATATTAACAAACGAAACTACCGAAAAATAACAAAAGATTCAAATATAAAATTACAAATACATTAAAAATAATAAACTTCCTAGGCTAGCTTCAGGTTATCGAAACTTTTACTTCTTGACCCCTTGCGAAACTCTCGGGTTCGAATCCCCACGCAGTTAATTTTTTTATACATTTTTTTACACATTATTATTTTTTTTTTGAGGGAAACATTTTTTTATTGACAAAAATAGATCGTAACTCAGAATATAAAACATTTTCAACAAAATATAAGGATTCTGGAAATGACATTTGAGACAAATTCACTTTCAAAAAAAGTGAAAAGGATTCTAGAAACTAGGACTGCGACAAATTGAAAGCGCGTGTTACGAAGTGTTCTCACTTATCTCCAAAGTACTGGTAATCGACCCCCTCTCTCCTCCCGCCCCCCAAATACTAAATTTCCCAACGATGCACCCAAGCAAAGATCTCCGATCGTCATTTTTTTCCCTTCTCTTTTTTCACGCCGTGGGCTTTATCCAGGGCCAGGTGCAATCGACGAAGCGTGACCGAACGACTATGAGTGAAACTAATCGCGATTCAGGACACCCTCGATGACGATTACGGGGATGTTCCTACCTTTGATGCTCGAAAAAGGCCTTTGGAAAACCCACCATTGACGGATTTTTAATTTTAGGATAAGAAGATTTTATTTGAAAAAGATTCATTAAAATCTACTTTAAAATGCTTTATTCATTCCCAATGGGTCTTTTTTTGACAATTTCATTTAGATAATTTTTTCCTTGTAGAGACAAATGAATACAATGTAAAAGAGATAATCATTTAGAAGAGATTAAAAAAAAATTTCTACCGGGAATCGAACCCTGAAATCTGGAGTTCGTAATTACCAAACCTTTGAATAGTAGAGTTTCCCGGGTTCAAGTCTCGACTATGTTGGATTTTTTTCAGTATTTTAAAAAGATAAATTATAATCTAAATGAAATGAAAAATATATATTTTTAAATAAATATACGACTAGCTAAAAACCTTATTTTAATTTTTAAAAATACAATTATTTTCTGAATAAATTTACAGACTCTTGAAATTTATTTTTATCCAGAAAAAAATTCCTGCCAGGAGGAATCGAACCCTGATCGTCAAGATGTATTTTATTCTGGCACATGTCGGCAAAAAATCGTTCTAGGATCGATTCCTAGATTTTTTTATTAAAAAAGAAATAATTTTTTTTTAATTACGCAATAGATTGAAAGAATGTGCAAATGGATAAATAAATGTAGGAATAACTAAAAAAAATTTCAGATGAGAATAATAATTATGTTGAATATTTAACTTAATTATTTTATGGAGGAAAAAAAACAGTAAATCACCCAAAGTGCAGATGTCCAAAAAGGAAAAAAAGCAAAGTCACTGTTTAGTCACCCTTACGAAAATGGAACAAAAAATGTCACTTCGTCATTGACCCCTGGAAAAGAGGAAAATTGTGTTCAAGTGATACTAATACCAACTTAACCACCATAATATTGACCTAATCCACAAAATGAATGATGGTGTCTTTAGTCCCTTTTTAAGTCTATAAATTATAGGGTCTTAAAGTGAAATCTCCCTGCGTCACTTTTTTTTGGGTAAAATTAAATACAAATTAATTTTTTTCAAAAAACTTCAAGTATTTTCAATTCGTACAGAAAGAAATTCCTCAATAAATTAATAAAATTGAAGATGAAACAAAATTGATGAAATTTTACTGAAGAAAAAATTAAAACAAGAGTGAATAAATATGATAAAAAAAATAACTTTACAGAATAATTCAATAATTGTCCAAATTCAAAAAAATTCGTGTTTATCAATTTTTTTTTCTCGCAGAAGCTAAATAGGAATTTGTGATAAAGCGAAAGTCTTGGTCAGAGGCTTTTTTCAGCGGACTCTCAATTCGAAATTGGGGTCGTGCCATTGGCAGTAAACTTCTGAAAGGCCGAGTCGAGTGGTTCAACCGATTACTCGCATTGAATTACTGCCACTTCAATTGTGCGAATTTTATAAGTGTCACGAACTCAATTATTCTGATTAGCAACTCCCTATTATATTTGTAAATTCAAATCAAATAATTTTAAGTAAAATAAATAAAAATATTAACATGAAAAAACAATTTCAAAACAATCTCTAAAATTTTAAGGGATCTTACATTTTATAGGATTTTAAAGAGAGAATTTTAATATTTGAGGTATTTTCAAATAAAATTAAAGTAACCGGAAATAAAAATGAAAAAGGTGAATATACCATTTTGTAGAAAGTAAAGAAGCGATTTCCAATTACATTGAAATTGTAGAAAAATTCCAGGAAATTTCTGAAGCGTTTTAGAAAATGCTACAAAGCTCTGATCCACCCTAACTATTGAGAACGGTAATTTAATCGCCGAATCCATTTTAATCAACCTATTCAGACGAGTACAAACTATAGATACATAACAATAAGACCAATTTCACAAGGGTGAAGTCCACCACGAGTACTACAGTAATCGATCGGGTGGTTGTGTTTAACTAAGGCACTCACGTCTGAGTCAAATGTACATCTGGGAACGCGTTAATGGACATTGAAGGCGATTTCGCGTCGATGGATCATGATATGGAGTCTAATCTCCCCGTTATCAGAAAATCCGCTTCGCTTTTCCCCCGATTCATTGTGGACGATAGCAACAAGCTGGGGAATGATTTTTCCAAAGAGTATACAACTATACATGTATTTATTGTATATCTATATAAATCGCTGGCACGTTCGCTGACTCCGATCTTAAACCTAACATCACCCCTCGATCTAATTCAATGCATATGTACCAAAATTATAGAATGTACACTACCGTTCGAAATTGTCGACACGACTGTTCTTTAGCAGTTGCTTAAAGTTCTCTAATTTTTATAATATTTAATTGAAAAATTTTTCTCCAAAATATGTAGTACGAAAGCTAATAAAATTCTGCGTCTAATAAGCCAAAGGGGAAGTTAAATCTGTATTTTATAAAAAAATATTGTCAAAAAACCTCAAATTTCGATGTTTTTAAAAATGTTAGTAACTCCGAAAGTATTTATTATTTTTAAAAGGTCTTGGTCTCATTTTAAAGATAAATTTTCATAGTTTTTGTAGTGTGCGCTATTCAGATGTCTTTGAAATTATTTTCCTAGCTTCTGCCATAGGCTCAAACTTGTACGGAAAATCTCGTAAATTTCCAAATGAAGATTGTGCTCTATACGTGGATAAAAAAAAATAAAAAATGAATATTTTAATAGATTTTACTACATTTGGTTAAAATATGGTATATTTTGATTTTTTTTAAATTCTTGTAAATAACTATGGATATTTAATATTTTTAAGGACTTTAAAGAGACTTCAAAGGATTTCACGAAATTTAAATTGATATCACGAGATCCTCAAAACATTCTTCTACATATTAAAATTCCCTGTTAAAATCCCGAAATTACAAATCCCCCAATTATTCCAGAAATGTATCCAAGTTAAATTCGCCTCTGTTTACGCAGCGAAGATTAAACTCTTTTCCTCTCTTTTTCCTTCCTTTTCTTGAGGGACGAGGAGTCACTTTGATCCCAAGACAAAAACGCCGCATCACTGTAATAAACGCTCAGCGAAAAGCTATAGTGTTTGTAAGAGGAAATCTGGCAGACACTCTCTCAGGAGAAACGACCGAGTCGAGTCTACACGTGCGCCTGATATGAAAAAGGGTGAAAGAAGAACGATCCTGCCCTTCTCTCTTTGTAATTAAGAATAGACCTCCGGCTTGCTTATGGAACTCGGTCGAAATCAAGCAACTCTTCCCAAAATGTTTTTACCCCCTTCATTCCCCCGCCAGACTAAACTCTCATCAAATTCCTCTCGCATTTGAAAAATACGTGTCGGTGTTATATTTTAAACCCGGAAAAGTGATTTGTTCAATAAGCGCCATGGAAAGTCAAGAGTTAACGCAAACCAGATGCGAGTGGACTCGACATAAATCTCGATGATTAGACACACCGAGTCATCATGGGAATTGAAGATCTTCACTTTTCTTCGGCTGGAAAAAGTCATTATTTTCCTCTCAGATGTTCGGCTCAGCATTATTTTTAGGGTTAGATATTATTTATTGTTGAAAAGTTTTAATGAATTTATTGAGATCTTCAGAATATGCAAGGGATTTTTGGAGCCTTTACGAGATTTCAAGGGACTTTAAGGAATTTAACGAGATTTTATGGAATTTCATAGAATTTCACGAAACTTATTTAAGTTTTATGGAGATTTAAGGGATTTAAAGAGATTTTATGGAATTTTGTGGGATTTTAAGTAATTTTAGGGGATTTAACGATTTTTTTTATGGGATATTAAGTAATTTTAAGGACTTTTAAGGGATTTCAAGGGCTTTTATTAAATTTTTTTTGGATTTTCAGAAATTTTAAGAAATTTTACGGAACTTTATAAGAATTTAAGATTTTAATTATTTTAAAGCATTTTACTAAGTAATTAAGGTTTTATGTCATTTTAAAAAATTTCAAGAGATTTGGCGGGATTTCATGGGGTTTCGTGGAATTTTAAAGGATTTTCCAAAAAATTATTAAGGTTTTTATACAATGATCTTATTACAATTACAATAAATAAGAGAAAAACAGGTAACGAATTTTGAATTTACAGCTCTATATGGGATTCAAGCCCCTTAAGTTGAATTTTCAAGGAGTTTTTTTTTCTGACATTTTTATGATGATGAGTATAAAATGATGGAGAAAGAGAGGGGGAATTTCCGGGAGGACGTCAGAACACAATGCATGAACCTGATGAATCCCGGCCCTCTGGAAATATGTAAAAGGAGTTTCTGGTAAGCAGATACACACCTACATACATGGAACCGCATCGGGAATAGGCGCGAGTCGTGTGACGGATGAGAACGACTAAGCTTTGGACAGAGCCCCCATACGGTGATCCCGAGGGATATTTCCCAAGATTGATGCGTCATGCGAGGCGATCACCACATTCGCAACGACCCATCTCGACCCATGCATTGGCAATGACGCCCCCAAAACTCACCAGCATCACACCACCAATCAACGAAATCGACGTCTATGTGCGAGACTGAATGAAGTTTCAAACCCCAAACGTGACAGGGATCTGAGGTGACGACTTGACGAATTTCCTGCGGTGTCACGCAATACCTGTTACTCGTTACCCCAATGGCCCAAATCTGGAACTTCACACGAAATCCATTACGAAAACCACACCTGATCCCTTCTCAAAAAGACATTTAGTAGATTCTATTCATCCCAGAAATGTCCCTATTTCGTTGTTATATGTACTTAATGTTTGGAAAATTTCAAAGGATTTCGGTGGATTTCAAAAGACTTCAAAATATTTCAAGGGATTTCAAGAGATTGGAAAGATTTCAAGAAATTATAAAGACTTCAAGCAATTTCAAAAGGTTTTTAGGAATTTTAGAGAGTTTCGTAGAATTTGAAAAGACTTTCAACGATTTTAAAGATTTCAATATTGATCAACCCCTCGATAAAAATAAAAAATTAATCACACGGAAAAAGTTATACTTTTGTTTCTCGAGGTCGATTATTCAAAATTTCGTACTTCCATATTTTCATGGTTGTCAATAATATTACTTCACCCAGAAAACAGTTTCTTTGAATCAAAGAAACATTTCTTTGAGTTAAAGAAATTTTTTTTGATTCAAAGAAATGTTCTTTAATATGAAGAATAAATATATCTATAGAAGTGAAAAAAGAAAAAAATCCACAAAATATAATTCTTCAAATAATTTCTGAAATAGAAAAACATCATAGGGGAGCGGCGCCGAATGCGGCGCACATAAAGGAAAATGCACGATTAAAATTCAAATATAAAGTAAAATATTTTAATAAAAGATATTTTGTTTAGGCCAATATCTTACCAATGCTCTATGCATGGAGATAATTTAATTGAAGTTCATTAAAACAGTTAATTAATGTGTTCTCCAAAAAGTGCATCTGCGCTAAGTTATCCTACCTTGTTTGGTAACGTGGCGCGTTTTGATTTCAATTCGTAATTATTGAATAAAAAACAAATAATGGAGAAAAATAAGTAAAATTTAATAAAAATAAGATAAATATATTTATGTTTAATATTATTAACATATTAGAGGGATTATGTCAGAGGACATGTCGGAAGGAAATTAATGAAAAATTAATGTGGTATTCATTAAATACGAGGACCCCCATCCGAGTATAACCGAACCTTGCGTTGAAAAGCCTTAAACACTTCCATACATCCCTGTGGACAATTTTATTTCGCTCAACCGCCTATAAAATTGTATTATAAAACATCTCTAATGTGATATTTTGTGAAATTTTAAGGTAAATTAAAGAATATCGAGTGATTTTACGAAATTTAAAGGAACCTCACAACATTTTGTAGGATGTTAAAGGAATTTTAATTATACAAAGAATTACAAGTTTCTATATTTTAAACATTAAAAATTCAGAATTTATTTTACATACTTTTGAAATCCCTTAAAACATTTGAAAATCCTTTGATTTGAAATTATTTAGAATTCTCTGAATCTTTTTAGAAAAAGATTTTGCAAATTGTAAAAACGAGAAGTTAATCGCGCGCGGATTATATAACTTTGCTAGTGTGTCTAAATTCCCTTTTGAAGTGATTTCCGCCATTTTTTGCCGAGCAAAACGGCTGCTGCCATTTCCAGCTATTTCTATGCTCAGCACCTTTTGAATAAAATTACCACTTGTATGAATCTGAAAGCAGATCATTCAAGCAAATCTCCTGGACATGCAAACTGTCTCATGCACGTCACCACCCATGTCACGGTAAATCCCCTCTTGTCAAAAGGGACAGAACACACATTATGCATTTTCCACATTTTCCCAATGTCCATCCCACTGAGAAAGGAACAAAGTTACGAGGAATATAGTCACGATGAAAAAAAGTAAAGATAGTGTCGATCGTTTTTTCCGGAAGTCGATCGAATTGGAATAAAGAGAGCTAGCGAAGCAGTTTAAGACTTTAGGGAAATCTGAAATCGTCCTCGTTCGGGATTCATCTTGGTCGGGACAGAAGGGATTTGAAGGATTTGCAAGGGATCTTTAACGGCGGACCCCAGGACATTCAAAGTCCTTTCCTCTATTAACATACTACCACTTGGACTGTCAGCTCGCATAACGGCGTAAACGCCTTTACGTAGATAAGCTCTGGGGAGCTAGAGAGTCGACACCTTGCCGGATTCCATTCATTTTAAAACGCGATCTGAAATTGCCTGTTATCGCCGAGGGTGGCCGAATATACGCAGGGGACCGTTTTTATCTTGCTGTTTAAAATTTAGGTGGCGTCAGTGCCATTTCATGATCACAGCTTTCCGATGACCCTACACTGCCATACTTGATCCCTCCTATAGTAACTGATGGGCCACTTTCCCCCCTTCTTAAAGGCACGTGAGCTTTTGTGTTGAAAATTTAGAATTAAAATGAGAAATTCAAATTTCGGCACAGAGAAGCATATAATATCAATTTTTCGTAAACTGCGTTGCAATTTAGGGACAAACGGGACATTGAGAATTTTTATTAGAGAATATACTAAGCTTAAGGAAAAATATATTATATGAAACTTTAAAACCCGTGCAGAAATTGACCCATTTAGCCCTACTTAAAATAGGTTTCTGACGAGGCCCTGGTTGGGATTTCTATTTTCAATAAAAATATTTTTATATAATTAGCCATTTATGGGGCAACGATACAAAATTATAAAATTATTATAATTATAAATAATTATAAATTATAAAAATTATTCCAAAAACTTAAAAGTAATTTTTCCCCATGCAATTTACATGGGAAACTTCAAGTCAAAACCGGCACGTGTTAAAATCAAAAATAAAAGAGAAAAAAATAGGGAATTTATTTTTTCGAATTTGGAATTAAATGGTATTCAAATATAAGTAAAAAATATTTAATTAAAAAGTCCAAGTAATTTATTCATATAAATCTGATACAATACAAATATTATACCTATGAGCATATTTCAATCTATTTCTTTCAAATATATTTTCGTGACAGCTTCTTTCTTCCTGGGACAATAAATAAGGGAAATCTAATATTTGCTTAATCTCGGAAATATGCAGGCCGAAGTGAGGAAAACTCGTATCAGATGTGCATTCTGGGGAAATATAATTAGATGTTTATTATACGTATTTTGTGAATACGGCCCGATTAAGCGCATCTGGCGCTTAATATTTTTGCAAGGGACAGCAAGCACTGCCAGTGGCAGGAAATATGATGGCTACTTTCATCTATGAAAGTGTAATTATGGAAAGATTATTATTTTTCGATTTTTCTACGAAAATCTCATCCAAAAAAGTATATATGATTTATGGACTTTTATTATTTATGGATTGATATTATTATTTTTTTTTTAGATACATCGAGGCAGAGATAATTCATCTCCGCAAACAAATAAATCTTTCCAGCTGTAATAAAAATGATCTATACCAGATTGATTTTTATTTGGGCCAAATGATGAGTTGAAAGTGAAAGATAATTTATTAGAGTCGGGTGTAAAAAAAATTTTATGTGATTCACTTCCTCTCCTAAGCGAGAGTTTTTTTCTTTTTAACCCATGTTTATCGATCCTAAGCGACATAAAGAAAGCAACTTTATCTAATTGCTTACATCTGCTCGATAGAAAATTCTTTAGATTTTAAAAATAGGGGAGTCTCTTTTTTTTCAATTCCGGCTATACTAAGTTGCGAAAGACAGTATTTTTTATTAGTTAGTAAATAGAATCTTTCGATTCTGTATTTTCTATTCGCTACATTTTTTCACTTTTTTCTTTTAAAATTAAACATTTTTTTCTTCTCTTTTACAATAGTTTTTTTTATGTTGTGTCATTGCTAAGGAAAGAAAATTCGCCAATATAACAATATGCGGAAAATTTTTTGTCAACTTCCGAGATAGAGTCTTCCTTGATTTAATATTCGATAAATTATTCAATGCAATAAATTTCGGAATATACTATCATGAATAAGGGAAGATAATATATAAAAATGGGTTTTTTTTCCTTTATGCTCAATAATCTCTTCGTTTTATCTATTTCTTTTGTGGTGCATTGTTTCATGGAAACAGTAACTCTTGACACACGACTTCGAAATTCAGCCCACTCTTGGGGAACAATACTCATGCACAAGTCTACTTATAATTTGAATCGGTTGCAGACCCCCAACCAATCACGTCTGTCTTTTACTCTCGTCAGACGTAATGGCGTGGTCACGTGCAGTTTCCGTGAATCCCTCGAAAAATGGTCACGTGTCGCCTGGTGTGACACCTTTCCTGTATAGTGTATAGTCTATAGAGTCAATAGCTTCTAGTGGGAACTATTTACAATTTTACGAGATACAGTAGAACCAAAGTGGATCGATAAGAGTTTCCAATTTTTCTGTTCATCGAGTTAATTTCAGAGTTAAATGTAATGGACCGTGCAGTAATTATTTTTCTAACAGGTCAATTTGGAAATTGAGATATGTATCTCTCGAAAGAAAATCGGCATTTATTTTGATATTAAGAGGGTCATTTTGAAGCTTTCTATTTGGGGTCATGGCATACGTATAGCCTTGGTGAAAGTTTCGGATTGAAATTCATTTCGAACCAATCCGACATTTTCCGAATCATTCCGGAATTAGTATCCGAACTAAACAGTTGTATTCTAATCAAATCCGAAGGAAGTTTTCGATCCGGTTAATCCGAATTAATCCGAATTAATCCAAATGAATCCAGTCAATCTTATTGAATCAGGATTTATCCAAATTTTTTGTAATCATTCGGATTAATTCGGATAGACCGGATTCATTCGGATTGAAAGTTCGGATGAATCTGATTAATGCGGATTGACCGGATTCATTCGAATTCATTCGGATTAAAAGTTCGCATTGATTTTTAATGGACATCGGATTGATTCGGATTAAATTGGAATGAAACTGGTTCAGATACAAATTTCGGAATAATTCGGATTGGATCAAGGGTTTTGAAATGATTTTAAAGAATTTAAAAGGATTTTAGGAAGATTTCACAAGACTTTAAAGGTATCAGGACATCTGAAAGAATTTGAAAATATTTTAAGGAAGATAAAGGTATTTCAAGTGATTTGAAGTAATTTTAAGGATTTTAAAAGAGTTCCAAAGAATTTATGGCCTTTAAAGAGATTCCAAAGTTATCAAGACATTTCAATGGATTTCAAGAGATTTTAAGCGATTTTAAGGAATTTATAGCGATTTCAAAAAATTTCAAATGATTTCGGGAAATTTGAAGGGATTTGAAGATATTTCACAAGATTTTCACACTAAAGTCTTGAGACTTAATGCAATAGACAGAAATTTGACTTTTTGCAATTTTCATGATTTGAAAATATAGATTATGCATGGGGGAAGTGATTTAAGTACCTTCGAGGTGAGTCCGGAGTTATTACTCTAATAAAATTTAATCAGTTCGAGAGGAATTTTTTTTTTTTTTGTAAATAATAGTGTGTTTATGTAAATTATTGCGGATGCGAATTACTTGGAGGTTTAAGCAGCAGTGTTTTAAGAGCAAGAAAATGCTCAAGGCCCAAATGTAAATCCCTTTAATAATACTCAAGAGCGAGACTAATTGACCGTTATCCTGGTTGGTAATCGTTGTACTTATATGGCTACTCTTAATCGAGCATTAAATCTATCTTCATCGATTGATAGATGAGTCTGAATAGAGCGCAGATTATGTGATGACGACTGAGAAAATTCCTCTATTACATATTTCGTAAAGGATCATTTATATTGACATTATTATTAAAAAGTCTCTTGATATCTTTGAAATCTCCTTCAAATTCCTTAAAATCTCTTCAAATCCTTGCATTGTAACGCATAGGTTTAGGTACCTTACCCAAAATGCCGCATAATAAACATTGTTGACTGATCTAAAGCCCTTTTCCATAAAAAATGCAATCTAATTTTCCTAAGATACCTATCACTTGCAGATCCTATATATGCAGACTCCTGATTCTGCTTTCCATTTTAGTACCTATTCATCAGAATGGGGTGATGAGATCTAAAGATTAATACCTTGCTGTGTTATCTCCAAAATCGTAAAATCCATCTTTATTCTTTAATCATCGAACCTCAACCAAATGTGCTTCTTATCCCCCGAAATTAGGTCGATCGACTTACTGGATGCAATTTTACGACTTGTGGACATACGAGTCCAGGGTGGTGCCCCCCATAACTTTTGTCTTCCTCTTTCTCGCATTTAGGGACATGTGTTTAAGAGAAAGATGCGACAGACAGACATCTCTTTGACGTCATTGTGCAAACGTAAAAGCGAACTTCCAGTGAACATAACGCGGGTGTGTATCGCCGTAATAAGGGAACAGCTGACAATGGCACATAGTACGCAGCTAAAAGCAATTATGAAGCTGCCATCGCGTAGATTTCTATGGGTGCTTGGGTCCCCGTATGGTCGCTGGCACGCTGAGTAATATCCACCATTTCTGCACATATATGTGAGTTTTACGGGTGTATGCTCCCATGTGTTTGTGAACCCTCGTAGATTCTATACTTCGCCGAAAGAAGAGCAACAGAGAGAGAAAAGAAGAGACGTAAGGGGACAGACGCTTTCGAAGATTAGAAGCTTTTATCGTTATTGAGGCTAACTGGGTCGTTTCTGTGCTCTTATATTTTGCCGCGAAAAAGACTGCTTCTTCTTTAATCCACTCTAAACTTTTTCGAAAAAATTGTGACTTTATTTGATGGATTTTAGAGGTTGTCCACTTATTACGTAACACTTTTTTTGACGATTTTTAGACTCTTTTTGCCCCTTGTAACGCTATCATAACAGTAGACTATGATAAACTAATGAAAGTTACATATAATAATCCAATATAATTTTCAGAAATCTTTTAGAGCTCCTAAAATCTCTTGAATCCACTTGAAATCTTTGAATATCCATTAAAATCCCTAGAAATTCCATGAAACCTTTTCAAATCCGATACAAATTTCTTTAAATTTCTAGAAATTCTATAAGCGATTAATTTCTCGTTTGTGCACTTCTATTGCTAAAAAAATTCGGAGGATTCTAGACAATTTCAATTCGAAGAATTTTAAAATATTTTAAGGGATTTCAGAGGTATGCAAAATAGTTCAGAATTTTTATTCATTATTCAAAATCCCATGTAATCCTGAAAATCCACAAAACCGCCATAACTGGTAAAATTCCTTAAAACTTCTGAAAATCACAATCATAAAATTC
>JAUESH010000037.1:2887130-2913478 GCA_032275165.1 Synergus magnus
GAAAACATTTAGAATCACTTAAAAGCCCTTAAAAACCCATAAACATATTTAAAGTGCATGAAATCCTTTAAAATTTGTCAAAATCTTTTAAAAATCAAAATCTCTTAAAATTCCATTTAGCCCTTTCTTAAATTTCCACAATATCTTTTAAAAATCACAAAAATCTCCGGAAATCTTTTAAAATTCAATGAACTTTTATATCCCTTGAAGTGCATCAAAATTTTTAAAAACTCCTAGAAACGTCTTCAAAGTTCCTCAAAATTCGCTGAAAAAAAGTATCAAAAATGTAAAAAAAAAAAAAAGAATTGTCGAAGTTCGATTAGTTCAAAGCTTGTAAATATAATAGCCAGTGCCCAAGTTTTAGTGAAAATTCTGACATGAAAGGCAATTTCTGTGAGGCAATTTCTAATCGGATCTAAAAGGCGGAAATGTTTTTAAGCTTCTCTAATGGCGTTCCGCTCGGTTATAATATCGAATTATGTCTCGCATCGTAAACGTCAGCTGTTTCCACGCTGTTTGAAACAGTCAGCGTGTACACAGATATTACGTAGATAGAGAATTTGGTAACACTCGCCCCCTGTAATTACCTGTTAGTCGCAGAGTCAAGGGCCCGACCGGAGATTCCGAAGGGCGAGGCTCGGGACTCAGAGTAATTAAGGGGATTATGCTCACGTGCGTGTAAGACTTATTGACCTAACCTCTAAGATTTCTCATACCCCTTCATGTAAATTTCCCCTTTCGTTAATTTAGAATTAAACTCAAATCGACTAAAAAGAATCAACTTTTGATCATTTTCTATGCATGCACAGAAATAGTTATTTGTCACAACTTTCCTCGACTGTCATTTGGATAGGACAAGAGTTTTCGTATATTTCATTAACGTTTTTTAAAATCTCAAGTTCTCTTCAGAAAAGAATTCGAAAAAAACATGGTGTCTAAATTTTGACCACGAAATTCACGGACAATTTCCGCATATTTTTCCCCCTTATAGTGGGTTGAGACATGATTAATTTGCACACTTGCAATATTAAAATTTATTTAAAAACTATTTTTTGAATTTTTCAATAATTTGTAAGAATTTCAAACAGGATGATTAACAGCATTAATCCTAACCCTTAACGAACTCATATAATCTAAACAGTCTCGCTCTTCATGAAACTTGCATAAAAAACGAATAATGATAATGAATGCAAAAAAAAAGTGTGAAAAAGTGATAAAAAACTCGAATCTCACATCTTCCTACATAGAAGTCTGCAACTGTTGCATATATATGCTTTTTGATCCTACAACTTGAATTACTCAAATCCGATTGAAAAATACACTCGCTGCAATTCACAATACATTTAATGGAGGTTTATTTCCATAACATCTTGTAGCTTTAAAAAAAATGTTTTGCATACTGAAAGAACGTGCCAATTATCAGCAATAAAATTTTTACTCCATGAAAGAAATTTTTTTTTTCGTTTTCGTTTATCGTAAACGATGCAAACTTTAATATCGTCCAATCACAACATTTTTGTAGAACGAGAAGCCTTAAACAACGCCATGCATACGTTTACACGTACAATTTAAGTTTCAAGTCTACGATTTTCAACTCCTCTAAAATTAGAGAAAAACGTGAAAAGTCCTAAGTTAGAAAGTGGTCAAATTGTCTAAGACGTTATAACAAAACTTCTTAGAAAGTCCGCGAGTAATAACGACGTGACGTCCCGTCAAGAGCATTTGGGAACTAAAGTAGCTCCTCTGGGACTCAATTTGCTACTTTCTTAACTTTTCGGGTCGACTTCGGTTTCAAGTTTTAACTTGTTTTCAAAACGCGCTTATTGAGGTCTAACATTATTTGTTCTAAAGAAATATTTAATGTCACAGAAAATTGGATATCAGTTTATTCTCAGTTTTGGCAAAGTAAACGACTGCGTAATAAGTGATAAAATAAGTCTTACAAGGAAATTCCCCCCCCCCCCAACCTGAACTCACCGATTTCGATAATTATTGGAGGGATCACGTAAATTTACCGAAATTTAAAATTCCCGAAAAATAGACATTTTCGAAATAGAAAATTTTCGAAAGAAAATAATACCGAAATTTAAAATTCCCGAAATTGAAAGTTATCGAAATTTGACATTTCCAAAATTATAAAATTCTCGAAATTTAAAATTCCTGAAGTTAAATATTCCCGAAATTGTAAATTCTCAAAATTGAAATTTCCCGACATTAAAAATTCCCCAGATTTTTGTGTAAAATTTATTTACAAAATTTTTGTTCAAAATTTTTAAGAGAAACTTTGAACAAAAGTTTTGAAAATAAATTTTAAACAAAAATTTTGCAAATTGTTAATCTCTGGAAATTTCAATTTCGGGGATTTTATAATTTCGGAAATTTCATAATATCGATAATTGAATGAATACAATAGTTTATACAACTTCACAGGTAGTTTAATTGTCTTGTAATAGTATGTTATAAAAAGAAATGATTAAAAAAAGTATTTTCGACTCTTCCCTTTATAGAAGTAAGTATTGGAATTTTGTGAACTAATATGAAAATACCAGTGTCTTCGCTCCGTCGATTAGAATCAGGGTCGATCTAAATCTTCTTTCCTCGACCTAGTGGCAGTCACTTTTGCGGAGGGAGCTTTTCCAGGAGCAGCAGCAGCACCTGGAATTTGCATCACAAATGCGCTAATGTCGTGGCATCCCTGTAGCAAGTTTCGTATAGCTGGGGACAAGATTAATGAAAAGCCTTGGAAATGTAAGAAATACGAGCACCGGATAGAAAAAGAGACGACGCCCCTTTACCTCGGAAGCGCGAGCTGGTAAGAAACGCACTGGAAAGAATAGCAAGGGGAAGAACAACTTCGAAGGGGTCCCAGAATCGATGGAAAGCCAAGTATAAGAAAGAAGAGAGATAGAAACTGTAAGCGATTTATAGCGAGGATCGGAAGGAAGGTTGTCCTGCTTTTTAGCGAGCGATTGAAAAAATTCAAACGAAATGCTAACTTGGAGAGTGAAAAATATTGGCTAAAAAAGAAATAGGGGAAGGGGGAGGAACGTAATGGAGGCGAAAGATTCGGAAAGTTAAGAAAGAGAGGAAAATGAAGGAAAAGAAGATAGAGAGGAAGGAAAGAATGAGTAAAAAATAAGAGGGAAGTAAACATTTTATCCACGTAAAGAGAAGATGCTGTGGAAGTAAGGAAAAAAACAAAGAAGAGAATGATAAGGAAAAAAAAGGAGGGAAGCTGGGTGTGACAGGAAAAGGAAAAGAAACATAGAAGATGAGGAAGAGTCACAAGGTAAACATTTCTTGTAATCCTTTAAAATTCCCCAAAATCTTTTAAAAAGGAAGGAAAGAAAGAAGAGAAGAGAAGAAAAAAGAGGAACAAAAAATAAATAAAGGAAAGATATGTATGAAAATATAGAAAGAAATATAGAGAAGAGAAACGGGAAAAAATAAAGAAGTTGAAAAGTGAAATGAAAATGAAGAGGGAGAAAGTACTGTATGTAATGTAGAAGTAGGAAAAGGAGGAAAAGAGAAAAGAAGTTAAAAAAGAGAAAAATAGAAAGAGGAATGTAAAGAAAGAAAAATATAAGAGGGAAGAGAAGATAAAGTAATAGGATGAGAAGGAAAGAAAAAAAGGAAGAGAAGAGAAGAAAAATATGTAAAAGTGACTTTTGAGGAGAATTTCCAGTTAGAGAGTACGAAGCTCGACGTGTGATAGTAGATGAAAGTGGATGCCCCGTCACGACGAGAATTAGTCGAGGATTAACTGGTGGGGCTTCAAGGTGATTATTGGAGCTTTGCCAGTTGGACGAAGATAAGACCCTGCTAATCAGTGCTCTTCCTTTGCGAACTAAACCTGACTATGTTCAACGATCAAACGATAGACTTAGATCTACTTATGACCCTTCTCTTCTAAGATCAAGTTCCATTCTATTCGCTACTTCCGCATTTATTGTTTCATTGAACTTCTATGAGAAATTCCATGAGATATCTTGAATTTTATTGTAATCCCCTAAAATCCCTTAAAATCTTTAGAAATCGTTAAAAATCTCTTAGAATTCGTTAAATTCCCTTGACATTTTTTTTAATTCTTTTTTTCTGAAGATATCGAAACAAGTTAGGAGACTTTGTAGCATTTTAGAAGATAAAAAAAAGAACAACAAAGAAAACTGAATATTTCGAAAGAATTTACACATTTTTGAAAATTTTTCACGCTGTGTTAATTGATTCCATTTAATTAATTGAATAAATATTGACTAAAAAGTTTAAATTTGTACTAGGTACAAATTATTTTGATCCAGAAACAATAAAATGAAATGCTTAAACCAAAAGAGATTATTTAAAACTAACTCTGTCAAACTGTTTAAATTACAATTTGAAATATAGTTAATTAAAGCATCAGCTGAATTATTCTTTCTTTTTCTCCCTTTCCCTCTTAACTTTAAACTGAGTATTTGCAGAGACTAATGGGCAGGAAATTGGTGCCAGTTCCCTGGACCAGAAGTGCCAATCAAGGCAGTAGGTGCGTTAATCAGTGTTTTGTTTTACGCGTCTCGAATAGACACATGCTTGACATGAATATGTATGACCTATCGGAATACTCCTCTAATGACTAAGTAGATTTGCATTCACGTAACTTGATTCTGCATATTTCATTATTCCCAGCCGCAGGTAAATGCATAAATAAATTACAGGAAATTAAACGAAATTCGGAAGCCTTCCAAGTTTTTCTCTGTATAATATACATACACAAAAAAAAATTCTAGATTTTGTTACAGTTCAAGTCCGTTTTTACTTAATGATTTAATTATTCAATTTTCAATAAGATTAATTTTGCTAGCAATGTTTCAATATTGCTAGTTTAGAGTGGGAGGAAAAGAAATAAATTAAAGGAAATGCAATGTAAGGAAGGACATAAATTGTCACCTGAAAGATGTACGAGAAAAAACCTTCCTTAATTTCGTTGGATTTAAGGCACAGGTTTTCTACCTCCTCACATATTGGAAGGACTCGTATTTTCCTGGGTGGGTGCACTTTTGGTGACAGCTTTAGTACCGAGCAATCGATAGATTGCGACCTTAAGGCTTACCACAGCACAAAAAAATCAGCGATATTGCAGGGAGGAAAAGGCTTTAGTTCAGACAAATGAAAATTTATTTCAATGCTAACCCAATAGGTCACTCGGGAAAAAAACGATAAATTTTGTACCAGTGAGATTCCAAGATAACAATTAAAAGAGTTTCGAATCATTTTCTTGGTTATCTCTCTCATTTTAATGCAATTTTTCCGTTTTAATTTCACAATAAATGTAATAGCAGCTGATTATCAAAACGTAATGTAATTTTAATTAATACATGCATTTGAAATGTACCTTGATACTAGTTTTTTACTCATAAGGAATTAGACAAATTATATAAAATTAGTACTTCACGACTATTTCCTTATTTTCAATCCTCCTTCGTGCAAAAACTGAAAAAGGCGTCTAAGCGCGAGGAGTAATGAGTGTTTTAATGCAGCAGTAAAAGTCCGCTAATAAAAGCAATTTTTTGGTCGTCTAAAAATCCTAAAGAACATGGAGTCTACGAATGACTTGTATTTTTCATTTTCTTTTACCTTTTTTTCGGTAAAGAGTGAGGAGCAGAAAGTAAAGACTAATATAAAGACGCAGAGGAGAAAATGATGTCTGGTCACGGCAGCCAATATGAACAACTTGGTTCTTTGTGGATTATAGTTATAGTCTTGTACCTTTTATACCTCTTATACCTCTTATATATAGTACTCCAAACACACCAGATTGGGTGCGGCAAATCATAAAATTGACCGTTATGCCATATACCATCCGGATGGGTTCGACTTGATGATAGAAGATTGCCTACATTAATGGCGACTTGTTTGTTTGCGCGAATAATTAAATTTCGCTTTATTACCCACCATTATTATTATTTGTCAAATTATTATTAATCACTCCTTTCAGTTCCGCATAAACGCAAAAGTTATGGAAATTAAAGAGAGCAATTTTTATTAGTAAGGAAGATATTTAAACTCACGTTCGGATCACCAGCAGAATTTCTCACTTGCATGTGTAAAAACTTACCTGAAAAAATACAAAGTTATTTATTATATAGACTAGCAAAATTAAACGGAAGATTGCATCGAAAATTAATAAATATGCAAACATCGAATTATTTTAATTCAGTTTAAAATTGCACAATTTTCAGTTTATTTCTCATATATTGTTGAGCAATGCGCATGCTTTATCTTTTTATTATTTACTTTTATACTTGATTTCCTTTTGCTTTTAAAATATTGCAATTATAAATACCACCGTTTCTATTGTTGTCTGTTTTTCATTTTTGACTATTTACTGTTTGATAATTACAGTTTTTATTGGAAAGCAAAAGGGAAGTTTTGGTTGGAAAGGGAAAGGAAGTTTTGCTTGGAAGAGGGTTTTTTTTTTTTTGGAAAGAAGTAGTTTTGGTTAGAAAACCCAAAATTTACTCTCTGACAAGACTTTTTTATAATATAGAGAGATTTAGTATGTACATTTTCATGCTTTGTTCAGTGCTCTCAAAAGTGGCAGCTTGCGCGCGCAGCACATGTTTGCTTCCACCAGAGAAATGCTGCCATTGGTCAAAATTTGGCGCTCGATTCAAAGTCGAATTAAATTAATTTGATTTTAAATCGCGCGTCAAATTTTGACCAATAGCAGCATTTCTCCGTTGGGCAGCCAACATGTGCTGCGCGCGCAGACTGCCACTTTTGAGAGCACTGGCTTTGTTTCTTATTTTGAGCACATCATGCCAATTGGGGATGACTGATAGGAGATATCAAGTTTCGTCCCTTTTTCTAAGGAAACTTCTGACTATAATCCGCCTCTTCATAATTCATCGGAATCTTTCATTCCGCGTGGCTAATTGCATTTCGCCTCTCGTCGAAAAGAGCGCACTATATTTAATGGGCAAAAGAAATAAAGACATTAGTATTGATCCCCGAAAAATTAATGAGGAAATCAGAGACTGGAACGCAATGTCGACAGAGAGACAGAGAAAAGGGAAAGTTTCCCAACTGTCATTTGTTTTACGCAATCCCGTCTCTCGGGTCCAGACTTTTCTATACAAGCGCCCTCCTCGACTTCCTATGACATTGATAGCGTGGTGTCCACACCCGTTTTTCGTCGCACACGTATGTATTTACGCTCTCCCTCGCCACTTGGCATTGGCAGCTTCTATTTCTGTTTTCTGCTTTAGCATAGAGGATAGAAATGTCTATAGAGTCACGTTGTGTCCACGAAGGGGAATTTCAGTCACGTTCTGTTGTGTACAATACTTGTACAATAATACTACAATACCTTCGCAATACTTATTCGCGTAAACAGAGACCGTTCGCGGAACTAAACGACGTCTTAATCTGGATTATATCGTCGTTATTACGACAAATAAGCCCCGTTTCTCATGTCTGTGGTCGTTACAGCCTATCGTAAAGGAACCAATACTGGGATGCGTTCAGATCCACACTCATCTGTCTCACAATGAGTACAACTTGACCACTTGTTTCTTCACACGATAAATAAGAGACGGGGGACATAACAATTTTCTCCTCGGAAAGTTCTTGCTACCTTTTGATCTTGAACTTATTTAGATATTTTATTCAGAAACTTCCAATTCATATTTTTGTAGTTTCTTTACAATTGCAATCTCTGACGAGATGTTTCATGAATTAGTCTTTAAACTTTTTTTTCGCACTTTCCCCCTCCCCCCCTCCCTTTATCTTGAGGACATTATTTTAGGAACAAAAGAATTCGCGGTGAAAATATTGTTATGGCAAATCCGATAGGATTTTTTTCTACCAGATAAGTAAATTTTAAACATGAAAATATTTTATCACACCCCCTCTCACCATACCACTCATTGGAAAGGAGTAGGGGGTGTGACCACATTTTTTTAAGCTTTAGATTCGTTTTTCAGGCAAAAGCATGGTTTTTCACACTTTCCCACACCTCCTCAGCTAATTCGAAAGTTATGGGGGTGTGACTAAATATTTTTAAGTTTCAGATTCGCTTTTTTGGCAAAAAATCCCAAATGGCTAAAAATATTTTGCTACACCCTCTCCACATCACATATGTATGCATGACCAGATTTTGTTAAGCTTTAGATTCAATTATCAAGCAAAAAATACTTTTTCACACCTTTCCACGTCCCCTCTCCTAATTTAAAAGACGTAGGAGGTGTGACTAAACATTTTTTAAATTTAGGTAAGCTTTTTGAAATTAAAACAAATACAATAAATTTAATATCAAAAATTTGTATCTTTAAAAAGAAAACATTATGAAAATTACATAGGTAGTTCCTTCTAATATACGCCGGACGACGGCCTCCATCCGAGTATAACCAAGTCAAGCGTTGCTTAACCTCGATGATCGAATGAGAAGCCTTAAACCAATCCATATGCCCAAATGGACAAACTGTAGCTAATTATCTCAATTCATAAATGAAAATTTAGTACACTTAGGAACTTCTCATCATAATGACTCAATGAATGATTTTCAGTAGTATAGGTCAACGTTTGAGAGAAACTCAAGTAGTACAAGTTCCACATATCTGCCACATTTACAAATATTCTTGTAATTTCAAGCTTTTTACTTTTCATCCAAAAAAATATTTTTCTGATTTATATTTTCAAAAAAATTGAGCTTAGATAAATAAAATAGCAAACAAGAGAATGTGTAAAAAAAAAAAACTTGGGATGAATAGAAATCAAGAAAATGAATGTAAATGTTTGAGGGGGTAAAAAGAACAGTGGGGTAAACTGGACAGTGGCGTAAAACGGAGACAGGGGTAAAGTGGGCACTGGGGTAAAATGGACAATGAAGTAAAATGGACATTAGGGTAAAATGGAAACTGGGGTAAAATGGACAGCGGGATAAAACGGAAAAAGATCAAATAAACCTTGAAATTATTATCAAAGGGAAAAGTTTGTGTAACAAAATATAAACTCTGCAACTTAAAATAATAATTTATTTTAAATAACCCCAATGTATGATTCCTCAAATCCGATCTACTTTTAGCTCCCCTTCCTTCCTCTAAAAAAGCTCAACCAGCCCGAAACTAGCAACAAAACCCTCATCAAAAATTCTTCCTAAATCCGATTTAACGAAAGTAAACGAAACGTTGCACTCGTTTCGATGGATCATCTGCTGATGACATCTCGCCGCCTTCTTTTCCGTTTCTGCTTTCTTCTCATTCAGGGGTGGCTTCCGACTGAATGCCCTTCTTTTTCCACCTAGAAATTCCACTTTTGTCGCTGGTCGAAAAGCATTTCGAATGCTTCTTTCAGTGAGGGGGAACAAGTTCAGGAAAGTACAAAAAATAGGAGTAAGAAACAGCCCAGTAAGAGAGAAAGGAAGGGAAATAGAAAAAATGTGAAGAGGGGGTAAAAATAAAGAGAAAGAAGGGATATTATTGACGTAATGCGACGCGACGAGTGGGAGGAAGCCTGGTTGCTCGCGAAAATGTCAAAAGCAGGCTCAACTCTGTTTTTCCAGCGATATTTCTCAGCCTCAAAGGCCCACTGAACTGTCGCACTTTGCTGCGAGCCTCATTACGGATGAGTTAGTATTAGCGTATTACTTTGTTCTATACGCTGAGCCACTTTATTACTGAAAATATCTTCTGCGAATTACAAGTCCGTCGAGTGGGATGGAGATACTAATTTACGTCGCTTTTTGTGAGAAAGGAAACTTATCGTGACATCGCTTTTGGTGTCAGCGTGAGGAGGTTAATGTGCTAAAAAAGAATATGACGAGGGGCGTGCTGGGATTATTGTTGTTTTGATGGCTCAGAGTGTATTAAGAGGAATGAATTGTGGCAGCGAATATTAATTTTAGGCAGGCGAGGAACAAGTGTTTTGCCAATTTCTACTCGTTAGAATCATTTCAGAAAACTATTTTCTGCCCTTTTATTCATATTCCAATTCAATTCATTTTCAATTTACTTTCTTGATTGTATTCTTTTAATATTTTAATGATTTTAAAGAATTTCAAAGGAATTTAAGGAATTTTAAGGGATCTTCAGAAATTTAAAAACACTTTTAAAAGATTTTAAAGAATTTCAAGAGATTTCAAAAGAGTTTAAGGATTTTGAAGTAATTTCAAAATATTGAAAAGTATTTCAAGGGATTTTAAGAGATTTAATTTGATTTTAAGGTATTTAAAGAGATTTTAAATGAGTTCAAAAGAGTTTAAGATTCTTCAAGTGATTTCGAGACACTTTAAGGAATTTCAAAAAATCTCTAATGATTTCTAGGAATTTAAAGAGGTTTCAAAATATTTTAAAAAGCTTTTGAAATACACAGTTAGAAAATCGATTCTAATTATAAATAAGTGGAGTAAGAGATAAAAGAAAGAGAAAGTGAATAAAAATCATTTCAGAAACTATTTACATTCGCCCGATAATTAGAAATTCAGCCGCAAATATTGAGTATTGACCTGGATAGCAAATAGGCCTCTAAATCGTCGCATTTCCATCAAAATTGAATGGATCGAGCAGTTTGTCTATTTACTCGAATCACAGTTAATTTGCGGGTAAGAGCCTCATTATTCAAATGAGCGAATATTGGTTCAGATTCGAGATTCGAGATTCGAGTGGCTTCCACTTCTATCTCTAATAAAATAAAAGGAGATGAACATGAAACTTTGTTCAATACGATGCTGTGGTTCTAGAAAAGTTAGTGTAGCAAGCTTCTAGGATTAATAAGGTATTGGGGCAGTTACCAGATATTATCTTTCAAGTTGAGTTGAGCATTTGATAAATAATGCATGAGCAAAGTGATAACGGCTTTACGGTACAATAAACCTATGGCAAAATCACCCAATCTCCAGATCCACGAGATTGATCTGGACTATTACTTGTGATAGTCGAAATGGTTCCGTTAGATTATAATTTTTAGTGATTTCGTCGTCAACAATAACCTAGAGTTCATTTCTGAAAGTAGAAAGGAAAGGAAATTCCTTAGAAAATAATAGACAGGATGTAGTTATTTCTAAATATATTTTATTAATATAAATTAAATTCATCAATCCAGTTCAGGTAACTAAGAAAAAAGAGAAATGGCTTTAAATATTATGTTATTGGAATTTTGATCATCGTGAATCGTCAAGAATCTGAAAATATTCGATAATTTAAGGTCACAGCTCAAAGATCAAGGGTCAGAATGACAATAGTCAAAGATCAAATGTGAGGGGTTAGAGTTCAAAGGTTAAAGGCAACGTAAATGTCAAGAGTCAAAGGTGAAGGGTTTATAGTTTAAAGGACAGGTCAGTAGACAATGGTCAAATGCTAATGGTCAATGGTCAAATGTCATTGGTCCATGGTAAAAGGTCAAAGGTCAATGGTCAAATATCAATGGTCAAAGGTCTATGGTCAAATGTGAAGGGTCATCGGTGAGTTTTCAAAAGTCATTGGTTAAAGATCAAGTGTTATGGGCGAGTTTTCATAGACCAATGGTCAAAGGTAAAGTGTCAGGGATGAGTTATCAAAATTCAAAGTCAAAGATCAAGTCAAAGTCATGAGTCAAATTTGAATGATCAAAAGGCGAAGAGTCATGGGCCAAAGTTCAATGGTCAAAGGCGAAGAGTCATGAGTCAAATTTCAATGGTTGAAGACGTAGAGTCATGGGTCAAAGTTCAATGTTCAAAGGTTAAAGTACAAAAGTCAAGGTCAATAGGAAAAAGTCAATAGACAAAAGTGAATATTCAAACGTCAAAGATCAAAGGTGAATATCCAGATTAAAAGTCAGTGTGCAAAGGTGAAGGGTCATCGGTAAGCATTCAAAGGTCAAGGTCAATGGTCAAAGGCGGAGAGTCATGAGTCCAGTCAGAGTTAAAGGTCAAGGTCAGAGTTCAAAGTCGAGGTCAGAGGTCAAGGCCGAGATCAAATGATAAAATTCAAAAATCAAACGTAAGGGATCAGAATTCACAGTTTACAGTTCAAAGTTCAAAGCTAAAGGTCAAAGTTAAAGGTCGAAGCGAAAGATCAAGGCTAAAATCATAGATCAATACTACGTTCTGTTTGTTTTCTTATTTATTTATACATTTATTTATTTTTTATATTTATTTTATTTATTTATTTTATTTATTTATTTTCGCGGTAGAAAATACAGAAGCTAAATATATACGATCCTCTGTATACGGCCAAGGTACACTGAGAACATGTGTGTGTGCGTGTGTGTGTGTGTGTGTGTGTGTAACTCGTAAGGTCGCGAGTTCGATCCCCTCGCAGAGAAAACAAATAGCCAGCTATTTCTAGAATCACGAGACTCGTTATACACATATCGCATCTTCTTGTACATTGTACATTGTACAAGTATATTCTCCAGGTCGACGTTTTTTGTCTTAACGCATGCCTTCAATCTTACTATACCTCGTTGATGAATTTTGCCTCCAATAAGTTTCACTCGTTCGTTGATCTGCGATGTTTACATTCAAGTTGTGTGAAAGAAATAACAAGAAGATATATCAGCTCGCATTCCCTTGTGCGTGTTTCTTTATTTTTCGTTTCTATATCAGTTTAACGATCTTAAATTCAAGGAGTACAAATTTCAGCACTTCCGGGTTGGAAGACCACGAATTTAAGCTCAAGATCTTCTAATTTCAATCTCTGAAAACTTTATTCAAATAAATATTATACACAAGTTTTAGTAATTATTGAGATAAAAAGGAAAAATAATAGAGAATCAGGTGTAAAGAATCAGAAATTATGAATGACCTCGCCTTTTATCCTTGACTGTACCTTTTGACCGCGTCCACTTTTTAACTTGAATGTATTCATTTGACACGCCCACTTTTTAACTGAACTATATCATTGACCACGTCCACTTTTAACTTGGCTGTACTACTTAGACACGCCTACTTTATCCATTGAATGCACTTATTATTATTTACTGTATTCTTGACCACGCCCACTTTTTAACTCGACTGTACTACTTAGACACGGCTACTTTATTCATTGGCTATACCCGTTTTCCAGGCCCATTTTTTTACTTTTGTAAAAGAAATTTTTTTCTTGTTTCTGCAAGTTCTTACAGGTTACAATGTAATTAGCATAAAAGATTTTGTGCACCGTCTCGCCCCACCTTCCCCTGGTCTGAGGAAAAAAGTTTCCAACAAGAATTGTAGAGTTTGAAAAAATACATCTTTAATCTCTTATACATTTTTCCTGAAAAACCATTATTTTTCAAGAAAAAAAAAGGAAAATGTTTCATCAACATTTGCCTTTTTTTTCGTGAATATTTTTCACTTTAAAAGTATAAAATCTCTCAGAATTTAATTGCAATGAAATTGTTTCCGAGATGCAGTAGATGAAGCTAGATGCCTGGGAGCTCTAATCGATAATTTCAAAATTTTGCTCTCCTATTGGCTCCTGCCTTGATACACTTAGGTCTCAATTATGCACTTGAGTTTATCCCAACCTAAACTTGAAACTTTACTGGCATCATGCTTCGGTCAACCCTCCCCCAAATCTTTCCCTCTCCATCACTCTTACCCCAATCTGGCACAAATTTGCATGAAACCCTTTTCCAAGGCCAGGCGTCCGTTATGGCGAACCCCATGGAGTTTCGAGTCAGTCTGAGAGCACCGGATGAAATATTCATTTAATTATGACTGATTAAAATATAGATAGAACGTTACGTGCTGCATCATTACTCGAAATTTTGAAATATTTTGAAACCCCGTGAAATATTTTATTGTAATCTGTAAATTTTGTTGTAAACTTTGAAACTTTTTGAAATCAAATGAAATTTTTTTAATCGTTTGAAATCCCTAGAAATCCCTTGAAATCCTTTGAAAAGTAATAATATAACCTGAAATATCGTATGAAATCTTTAATACCTTTTAAAATGACTTAAAAATCGAAATCTAGTCTTTACTCAAACGTCGAAGTAGAATATTATAAATTAATGAAGTATATTACATAATATTATAAATTCTTCTATATTATGTTTGGTATTAGCCCAAAATTAAATGGATTTATTTTTCTTAGTAGATTAAAAACAATGTATTTAGGGTGAAAAAACAGATTAATCAAAGTTACGTAACAATCAAGGGTGGGAGGGGGGGGTGTCAAGGACTATTATAACGATAGCGTTACAAGGGGAAAGGGAGGGTCCAAAAATCGTCAAAAAAAAAAGCGTTACGTAATGAATGGACGACCCCTTATCATCATTATCATCATTATTATCATTCTTTGTCCCGCTGACACCGGAAGTTCGATAATCGTACCAGTGGGAGATCCAGGAACGAATTTCCCAATGAGAAAAAAAAGGGAAACAAGATAAATTCATTCCATCACTGACCAAGCGGAGTGAAACGAGGGAAATTCTGTCATTTGTGATAATAAGCCGTGGCATGTTTCGAAGTTAAGGGGAAAGGAAAGCATCCGTTATACAAAATCTGGAGGGTGGCGAATTTCTAGAGAGGAAAAAATCAAGAGAGAGAGGGATTTCAACGGTTTTAATGGATTAAAAAATTTTCGAGGGATTTCGAAAGATTTACAGAGATTTAAAAGATTCTAGTGTCTTTTCAAAGATTTCAATGGATATCGAAGGATTTTAAAGATTTTAGGTTACTTTAAAAGATTCAAAATCCCGCCCCCTGATTACAGGGCCACAACAAGGTCATAACAGATCCCTCCCCCTAAAAACGTTACGTAATATATGGACGATTCCTATAATGATAAAAGAAGAGGGAAGACGTCGTCTTACATCTTCCATTAAGTTTGTGTGATGCCATTAATTTTCACTCGACCTCCAGTCGACAATTAGAGAAATACATCCCTAAGGAGTCAAGAAGTGAACAACAAGGCCTGGCAACCCTCGCCTAACGGATGCCTCTTGCTAATTAACTATTCTTCATTAATATCAGTTAAGTTTTTCCCTCTCCCACGAGGCTCGATGTTACTTTATTCATTTTTCAGCTGAGATGCCTGTCGTTGGATTATATCGAGGCTAAAACTTGGCTTCGATTATTTATTTTTTTCTTGAGGTATGAAGCACTTTCATCAATTTCGAAGCAGGGAAAACGCTTTTTCGATTTGATTGGAACAATATTAAAATCCCATCAAAAGATTGCTATTTCAGTGCTTTATGTATATTTTAAAAATTGCTTTTCAGCAGCTTTTGGATCGAGGAATATGTAATTATAACTGCAGTCATATGAATGACAAGTGGATAAAGACCATTTCAGTTGTCCCTTAAAAAATGGATAATACAATTTTCATATTCATGTTTTCAACTATTTAGGTTTTGATGGATTTAGAATTGAAATCTCTGCGAGGGATTTTGATCACTCTTGACATATTTTGAAATCAGTGAAAATATTTTGTAATTTGTTGAAATCTTTTTAAATATTTCTAAATCTTCTTGATATCTTTATAAATCCCTTAAAATCTCCTATTTACACTACTATTAATTATTCATTCAAATTTCCCAAACTAAAAACTCTACGCCACTAAAATCCAATTCAAGCTTTTCAGACCTGAAATTGAATTCACTCAAGCATACTTATTCTTTAGTCTAGACATATGTAACTTCCTAATGATTTCGACAAAAATTCTACATAAACACATAATCTCCAGAAATACATACATCACATAACGTCAAACCCTCTCCGGAATGACACGCCGGCACTTCAGATGCCCGAAAATAATTTATCGTAATTAGTTTGGCCCCCGAATGAATAGATTTTTCGAGTTGTGACACCGTGCGGGAAAAGCGTGGAAATAAATAACCTGCCGAGCATTACGAGGGGTAACTTCGACTCCGGGAGTAAGAGAGCCAGACTAGCTCTCCTATTATGATGCAACGCTTCACGATGGATTGACCGAAGTTTATAGATTTGCAAGGATCCGAAGGACCTTCTAGTCCTTATACCAATCGCCATGGGGGCGCACTCTATTACGATAATAAATCCAGGTCATTGATCCTCTGAAAGTGAGTAATCGCCGTTTTTGCCTAAAGGTTCCTGGGGTAAGGGAAAGGTAAGGGTAAGCAACTTGGGCGGCTTTACTCGCTTATGCTAGTGTGGTTATTATTACTATAGACTACACACATTTATACATTTATACATTTATACATTTATACATTGAATTCTCCTGAAATATTTTGCAATCTTCTTGAAATTATTTGAAATCCTTTGAAATTTTTAAAAATATTTCTAAATCATTTTGAAATCTCCCTAAAATTTTTGGAAATCTTTAGAAATTCCTTAAAATATCTTGAAATCTCCAGAAATCTTCTAAAAACTGTTAACACCTTTTTAAATCTTTGTTAAAATCCCTTGAAATTGAAATACCTTAAAATGATTGGAAATCTCTTAACATTCCTTAAAATCACTTTCAAATATTTTTATATTCCTTAAATATTCTTGAAATCTTATAAGATTTCTCGAAAATCCTTAAACTCATTGAAATTCTTTTAGAATTCTTTTAAATATCTTAGTATCACTTGAAATCACTTGAAATCCCTTGAAGAAATATTTTGAAATGTATACGTTTACACATGTATCCAAGCGGAATACATTATTAATTTTCTCTCTCAAACATACTCTTTATTCATTCCCATCTTTTAATTTTCTATCCTCTTCCATAAATCGCCCGTCATGAAATCCCGCCTTTTACACACCATAACGATTGCCATAACCATAATAAGCAGTAATTCATACGAAAATGCGAATCGCTCTGGGTGGAAAAATTAGAGGGATGTAAGTATTTATATTTATTCGAAGCGAAGCAAAAGCAGTTAGAGGACTTGTGTCGAGTAAAAGGCCACCTGCGTTCAGAGTTATGTGTGCCCTCTCTTGGGCAAAGGTCGTTATCTACGGATCCTGTGGAAATGTAACAATGGGGATTAACCGCATTAAACCAGTCTTTCGTGTCTCCTAATATCGCGTCTTGGATGAAATTGCAGAACTGGGCTGATTCGGCAGGGAAACCGGTTAATCGGTTCAGAACTGTTGCCAGATGGGAACAAAGTCTAGATCGATTTCATTTAGGGCCAAGATTTGTATTCTGTTTTCATTCAATTTAGAAGCTTCTTTCAGGAAGGCCAATTTGCATATGCAATTAGAATTTACTTCAGTATAAGATATGAAAATCACAACTGGACATATAGGTCACTTAAAGTTGGGCAATAAATCCGGTACTTGAGAAAATTTCAAGGGATTTCAAAGGAATTCGAAATATTTTAAGGGATTTCAAAAGATTTCTAAAGATTCTAAGAAATTCCAAAAGATTTTTAAATATTTAAAAATACTTAAAAAGATTTGCAAAGAATTTAAAAGATTTTAAGCGATTAAAATTTTTTTTTAAGTTTTCAAGAGATTTCAAGAAAATTCAAAACGTTGGTAAATATTTTTAAAGGGTTTAAGAGAATTAAAATATTTCAGGAGATTTCAAAAGATTTTAAGAGATTTCAAGGGATTTCAAGAGTTTTCAAAAGATATTTCAGAAGATTTGCAAAGCAAAGCAAAGTTATTGGTATTTTAAAGACTTTAGTGAGGAGAATGACCGCCATTCCGCCACTTTTCGTGGTTCCTTTGACAGAAAGAAGCAGCGAGTTCAGATACGTGTTTTATGGACACTTTGTGGACTAGTCGCTCTTGTAATAATAAACTATTGCTTCGTGGAAAGTTTTATGGAGAAGCATAAAAAAAATCATTCCACAACATGTTTCAGTTCACATGTGTCATCGAACTCTAACACGTCGGCGATTTTTTACTACATGTGAGCACTGTGTTTAGTTTCTTCTTGAAAAAAAGAAAGATATTCTAAAAAAGAAACTGTTAAATGTTCCTTAATTTCTCTCTAATAATTACTTCTTTTAATTTTAAAATTAATCATAGGATTATTAATAAATTAGATCTAATTGATAGAACGTGTATTTTTCTCATTATTATTTAATTCTAGAATTAAATTGAACATTACTAAAGCAAGATCGTTCGAATAATAAAATATAATTTCTGAAAACTGATTTCCAGCAATTTAATTTGGCTCAGTAGTACTTTTTTTATAGCTATTTTTAAGCCTACTTAAATTTTAATGGCACATATTTCGTAAGAAAATATACTAGATATTCTCATGAAGAAAATTATGTACCTTTTTTATTCGCTCATAAAGTGAAGCCTATATAATCCCAGGTAATTAGAAAAAAGAGGATAAAAATGAGACAGTGGATCTCGGCAGAAGATGACAACCCTAACCCTCGAATAAATAAGACGAAAAAGTAGGTTTGGTCAACGGGTGTCCCTAATTCTCCAGTGTTAAAGGATGGGGTTAGTTTGCAAATAAGGGCGCCCCTTTTATTAAGCTACATTGTCAGTGTTCAAGAGTTTGAAGAAATTTTAAAAGGTTTCCAAATATTTTACAAGAGTTTAAGTTTTTTTAAGAGAATTAAGATTTCAAGAGACCTCGAGATATTTCGAAAGATTTTAAGGAATTTCAAGAAATTTCAAGGGATTTCAAAAGATTTCCGGTGATTTTCAAAGATTTGAAAGAATCTTCAAAGACTTTAAAAGATTTAAAAATATTTCAAACGATTTTATGAGATTTTATGTGATTTTTTTAAATTTCAAAGGATTTTAAAGAGTTTCCAAAGTTTTTGCAAGATTTAAAAATATTTCAAGAGATTTTATGGGATTTTATCAGATTACACCCAATATCACAAGATTTCCGGAGATTTAAAAATATCTCCGGAGATTTTTAAAGCTTTCTAAAGGTTTCTGGATATTTCTGGAGATTACAAAATATTTGAAAGAATTTCCAAAGACTGAAAGATTTAAAAACATTACAAGAGATTTTATGAGATTTTTAAAGGTTTTTTACGATTTTATGAGATTTCAAAAGGATTTCTAAAGGAACTTCAGAAGATTTCAAGGAATATCAGTATATTTCAAGTGAATTTCAATGAATTTGAAAGATTTCAGGAGATTTCAAACGATTTTAAAGAATTTCCAAAGATTTTGAAAGATTTAAAAATATTTCAAGAATATTTAAAAAGATTTTTAAAAATTTCAAAACATTTAAAGAAACGTCAAGCTATTTCGAAACATTTCATAATACCAGGTAATTAGAAAAAAAGAGATAAAAATGAAAGAGTGGATCTAAATTCAAACCCTCGAATTAATAAGACGAAAAAGTAGGGTTGGTCAACGGGTGTCCCTAATTCTCTCGCATTAAAGGAAGGGTTTATTTTGCAAATAAGGGCGCCCCTTTTATTTAACGAGATTGTCAGTACTGGTGTCCCTGGAGGCTCTTTTCGTTTATTTTAACCTGCTACGATTTTCTCTATGGAATTCTCTCGATTTGCCTTTTCCTTCGATGGCTCGCTTTGAATTTTAACGGGCTACAAAGATTATTAAGTGCTCACCGCGGAGGCAAATCGATAGCACGTTGCTAGGTGACAAAAACGTACGGGGTTCGGAGGAGAGAAGGATAGAGAGACAGAAAGAGAAAGTGAGAAGTGAAAGGGAGAGAAATTGAGAGAGATGGCAAATTGAGGGTTGAAGGAAAGATGAGTTTCGCAAGGTGAGATTTTAGGTTTAAAGGATTCCAAAAGAGAGGTGCTGAAATTAAAGGTTTTGCCAATTTAGCATTGAAGATTTTTTTCGAAATTTATTGGAATTGGGGGAACTTAAAGTGCGAGGGACCAGAACTAAAATTACCAACTGAAGTAAATTTTGTTTTTGTATTAAAAAAAAAAGATTTCCAGATACTTCAGAGGGATTTCAAAAGATTTTACAAGTTTTCAATAGATTTCAATAGATTTAAAAATATTTACAGAGATTCCTAAAAATTTCAGGGAAATTTCAAAAAGTTTTAGAGTTTGGAAGAGATTTCAGGAGATTTCTAAATGTTTCAAGAAGATCTAGAAATATTTTAAAAGATTTCAAAGGATTTCAAATAATTTTAACAAGATTTCAAAAGATTTTAATAGGGTTTAAGGATTAGAATAAACGTTCGAGTGATTTTTGGGATTTCAAGAAATTTGAGTAAATTAGAGGATTTTAAAAATTACGAGGAATTTGAGTGGTTTTTAGAAGATATTAAAGGATTTACTAGGTTCCAAAAGGATTAAAAAATATTTCAAGAACTTTTAGAGGACTTCTGGGAGTTTTAAAAAATTTTCAATTTTTTCAAAATATCTTTAAATTTTTTGTCAACGTCTGAAATCTTTTGACGTTCCTTAAAGGCCCAAAAAACTGAAAATTCATGTTTATCCATTAAAATCGTTAAACGCCTCCTAGAATTCGTTGATATACCCCAAAATAATTTTAAATAATTTTACTCATTGCAATTAAATTAAATACCTTAAAATATTTTGGATTTCCTAAAAATTTTTGGAAATCTATTAAATTTAAAAAATTATTTTTAAATTGATTGAAATTGCACGATATATATTGATTTTTTTATAATTGCTTGAAATTCTTGGAAATCTCTTAAAATCTTTTTGAATCCGACTTTTCAAATTGTCTGCAATATAAATTTTGTGAATTGGATGTTGAAAAAATGAAAATAAAGGTGCCTATTACCTTACATCATGTCACTATGTTTACACTAGTGTCTCTCAATCATGAGATCCTATGTAATCATGGATCGTTGTTTGAGACTGTATTCATTGGTGAGAGAAGGAAAAAGCAAGAGGGTAAAAAAAAAGTGCTGAACCCCTGACAACGAGCTCTGTACAAACAAATTAGTGGGTAGGTAGGTCGTTGTTCTCTAGAGATTCGAATTTCGAAGGGCGAATCCGAACCTAAAAACATCACATAAAAATTTGCCTCTCCATCTCAGGAACAAATTTTCTGTAAATGAAACCTTCAAGGACTCGTAACCTTATCCAAGTATAATAACAGTCAAAAACATAATTAAAAAAAGAATAATAAAAACTAGCTGAAACATCTTTTTGCCGAAAGATCAAAATCCCAAATGTGAAAAAATACCGAAAAAATAATTCCCGAAAACTCAAATTCCTGAAACATGCAAATTCACGAAATTTCAAGTTCCCGAATAAAAAAAATATTACCGAAAACGTTTTTTAACGAAAGTAAAAAATTACCGAAATTTCAAATTCCCGAAAAAAGTGGACGTGGTCTGTGGATACAGTCAACGAAAAAAGTGGGCGTAATCGGTGGGTATAGTCTAGGAAAAATGTATGCGTGGTGGGTAGGTACACTCGAGGAAAAAAGTGGGCGTGGTAGGTGGGTACAGTCGAGCATAAAATTTCTGGCTATAAAGAGAGAAAAAGACCTCAAATTTCTTAAATTTCAAGTTCTAAGATTGAGGAAATAAAAAAATGGGTTATTTGATTAAAAAAAAAGCATTGTAGTGATTTTGAAGTTGAGAATTTTTTGCAAGTAGGGGTTTGAATGGGTGAATTAAAACTCACTAATGAAAGCTCGAAACATTTGGGAGGCTAGGCGACCAAGAAAGGAGACTTAATTAAAGCTCCTGGACTTAAAGTACCCTTGGGTGAAAGTCAGACGCTGCTTCTGAAAGTAGATTCTGTACAAGGCAATCCCAGTAAATTTAAAGACGTATCATGAAATTTGAATAGAGCTTAAACTCCTAATTCCGAAGAGCAATCTGTTTGATTACAGCTTTAAGAGTTTAAGGGACCACTGCACGCGAAATGCTTCAGCTTTAAGCGACGTTTACACTCGAAAATGTCCCGATCAATAGACTAATTACAGCTCCATTCAAATTTCGAACAATGGTAGTAATTGGTTCTACGTTCTGCCGTAAACACAATTTTCTGTTAATTGCAACCTCCCACTGGTAGAAAACACTTTAGATCTACTTTATGACTTAATCAGAGGCGAAATCTAATCTTTTCGAATTTAGTTTGTCACAGGTACAGGAAAATTAAGCGAGTTAGGATTTTAAATTCCAGCAATTTAAATATACGGGTATTTTATATTATCGAGATTTTGAAATTTCCGAAAAAAAATCACCAAAATTCACAATATTTAAAATTTCTTAAAATATCTCAGAATACTTAAAAATCTCTTAAAATTGTATGAAGTTGTAAGAAGGAAAATAAAAATGCACATGATGCCTTTTCAAAAGTGCATATGTAAATCTTCTTAAGGTCTTTGCATAATTTCGATCCCCTTATTAAAAAACCATCAAAATTAAATAGACTGATCTCGAGCACTTTGACCTGAAGAGTCAAGATTGACGATCGATCATTGATCACAGAAAAGGTCGAGTGAGATTAGCTACAAAATTATGATAATAGACCTCCACCAGAAATAAGTTGTAAGATCCCAGAGGGTAAAATTGAGCACAAATAGATGAAGCCATACGAAAAAGTAAGCAAGATGGGAGGAGTTAAAGAAGGGATGAAACGAGAGGATATAAATCTATCTCATAAGTCCTCAACATCTTAATATATACACTTAATAAAGCCTCCCAAAGTCTCACTGTATAGTCCCAGAAGAAGGAATAAGACTTTAACAGCTTCATACACAAGTTATTTATATTTATACACAAAAAGAATGTCATCCCATATCTGCCCACAGCTGACAAATCCCGCACGTGCAAAAGCATACAAACATCATTATTTTTATCCTCCGAATAATCCTCATTGTCCCAAAACTGCCTTCTCACCAAATTCCATTATCCATTCCTTTTTCACAACACGGAAATGGCTTTAAAAAATCTCTCTTCCCATCACAGTGGCGTCTTTCTGTCGCGTGTGGCATGACACTTACTCACCATATTTCCGCATTTGTCACGCCTCCAAAAATACGAAAAATCGGATTGTCAGTGAGCGAAAAAGAATGTATAAGAGTCGCGCAATAATTTTTCAGCAGCACCCCTTTTTTTCGTAACGAAGACGTTATAAGTGCGAGTGTGGACGTTTGAGACTATAAAGTCGTTACCGCACGATTTGGGGTCTCGGCGTGATTCGCGCCAGCGAGTGCTAACGATGTTTATTTTTATACGGATTTAATAATGCATTCGACACGAGGGTGTTTCGAATTTTGATGCAGCATTGGCACAATAAGCCCGGGGGCTGAAGGCGCGATTGAAAAATAAAAAAAAAAAAGTTGAGAAAATAGGGGATGATATGAGAGAAAGAGAGGAAAATGGCAAAGGGGCAAAGGCAATGGCAGGCAAAAGCGAACGGAACCACACGAACCCTGTGGCATTAACCGTTGACTCTGAGGATCATTAGTCAGCGTCGGATGGCCCTGTCACTGTTGCCCCTTCGACTACCGGTGACTTCGAAAGTCACTCGACGATTTCTGGAATGCAACAATCCTTGTCAATCCCCCCCTCCCTTTTTTTATATGATGTCCTTTTTGTTTTCCTTTTTTTCGCGGCGAGACGTATCGATCGGGATGCTCAATTTTTGTAAGACTATTGTTGTGCTTTTCTAAGACATGAATGCGTAAAAAATAAATTTTCACAAGATTTCAAAAAAATTTTACGGGATTTTAAGGGATTTATAAAAATCTAAAGGATAATAGGAGATTGTAAATGATTTTAAAAAACTTCAAAGGAATTTTCAAAGGAACAGATTTTACGTGATTTTAAATAATTTCAATGGAATTTAAGCAATTCAAAACGATTTAAAGAATTTTAAGAGATTTCTAGTGATTCAGGGAGTTTAGATATTTTTTAGAGGAATTCAATAAATTTTAAAAAATCTTAAGGGATTTTAGAAAATTCCAAAAATTTTGAGAGAATTTAAAAGAAATTCAAAAAGGTTTTCAGTTATTTCTCAAGATTTCAAACGGTTCAAAAAGGACTTCAAGAGATTTCATGATATTTGGAAAGATATTTTAAGATATCTCTAGAGACTTTAAAGAATACAAGAGATCTCAAAAGATTTCAGAAGTTTTGAAGGAACTCAGAAGATTTCAAAAGGTTTCACAGGATTTCAAAGTTTTTAGAAAAATTTGAAAAGATTTCCTGAATACATATTTCTCTCTCGATTCTAAATAATCGCGAAATATAGGCCAATAAAAATCCAGTCAACAGGTAAAGCGAGAATTCTGACTTCATGCGGTGTGACTCACTTCTAGACATTCAATAAATTCGCAATCTCTTTTTTATGATAGGATTTTAGAAGCCATTTTTCAGAATGATGGCCATCAATTAAGATGCATGTGTTAACCGTTGTTCAGATTGTTTCAATATCAGCAATTGAGCACCTCTCGAAGCTTGTTACGTTCCTCTGTTTACTGTCTACCTGCAAACACTGTATGTAGGTTCATACTTTAAAGTTTAAACTCACAAGATGGATATGCTGGTAATAAACTTGGCAACGATTGCACAGCAGTACCTATACAACAGAATGCATGCTCAAGTTGCAGACAGTGCAACCGACGCGTAGGTGTTGAACGGCACGAAATAACGATGATCGATCCCGGGAAAGGTTTCACCGTTAAGTAAAGACCGGTTCATGTATTCACACTAGAGTCAATTGCTCGCCTTTCTTTCTTTAAATTGATTCACATTTCCATTTTTTCGTTAGAAAAAGCGTTTGCATGTAAATAATATATGTAAATAATACATGTAAATGATACATGTAAACAATGCATATCAAAAGTGCATATTAAAAATGCATGTTGCAACCTTCAGATAAAGGTATGTGCAACGCATGATGCTGTCATTTTCGAATGATGGTTTGAGAATAATGCAATTTCAGATTACAATACCGTGAATGCAATTTTGCATCAGTCTTATGTTCGAAAATTGTGGAAATTCCGGGAAATTCCGAACATTTTTAACATTGATTCGAATCATAACTCTCTAAAAGAAAGATATACTTACCCTAAAAGTTATACATGCCTCAGAATCCGTGAACTTACCTACAACAAAGTAAAATATACACTTAGCATTGTAATTAATCTTTTACATTATATGCATACATACTAGTATATATAGCACCCGGGAAATACTAAATGGACAATTGATAATATTCAAATACAAAACTAGCTGTGAAGTTGTATCAATTAACTTTTGTGCTCATTCAATGGAGCACTTTGCTTCCTCATACAGGAAGCATTAAGTAATTGATGTATTAATATTAGGTCATCTGATTCGTTTCAACAGAAGAAATTACAGTTACAGTTAAAAAATAAATTTTTAAAAATTATAAATAACCATAACTTCCTTACTTTTCAATAAAATGCATTAATCATATAGGTCAATCGATTCGACTCGACACAAGGAGTCTTCATTTTCCTCATGACGAGAAATTTTTTAAAACCTCGAAATCCCATATATAAAACATCTTCAATTTTTTTGTAATCCCTTACAATTTTTTGAAATCACTTAAAATCTTTTGAAATTCTATATAACCCAAAGAAATCCCTGAAACTTTTTTTTAATCTCTTGAATATTCTAAAAAATCCTTAAAAATATTTAGAAACTCCTTGAAATCCCCTAAAATCTTCTGAAATATCTTGAGATATTTGGAAATTACTTCGAATCCCTTGAAACTTTATCAAATTTCTTGAAATCCTATAAAACATAGTAATACATTATAATACACAAAATGGCAAGATACATTTAAAATAAAAATATGTATGTTCACTACTTTTCATGTTTCCATCATCATCAAAGAACTTGAATAATTTGAATCGCCTGCTAATTGGACAAGTTGAATCCAATTGTAGATTTAAAGATTCTCATTGTTTGCTGAGGAATGATGCGAGAGCTTTCTTCGAGTGCAATATCCGATAAAATCTCCGACTTGTTTAATAAATCATTAAAAAACAATCGAGAGGCGCAGCACTGTCGTGTGAGCAGAGTTTAATGTTGAATTATAAGTAAGAGGTAACCTATCCGATCGACCCACGCGTGCCACGAGTAATCTTCAGGTTTTAAGGTTCTTATAAGATTCCCGATTACGACACACCGTTAGAATTGACAAATTCAGTTTGGCCACTTACATCGACCTTACTTTTATTATTTTATTTATTACTTCATCATTTCATTATCTGCACGGCTAAAAGGTCTCAAAGAAGGGAATTTGACTGATTGAATCTTAAAAATGTTTAAATAACACCAAACATCAGAAAAATAACCCATATATTTAAAGTATTTTTAAATCACTTAAAATATATTGAAATCGTTTAAGGACGTGTAGATAAATTTTTTCTTTAAATTTCTTTATTTATATTTCTTATTATTTCTTTTTAAGGGATTTCATAGGATTTCGAATCAATCTAAGATATTTTATAGAATTTCGTAGGATTTTAATGTATATCACGAGTTTTCAAATGATTTCAATGGATTTCGAAGACTTCAAGGGATCTCATAGGGTTTCAAAGAATTTTAAATTATTCG
>JAUESH010000037.1:2916345-2940519 GCA_032275165.1 Synergus magnus
TATATATAAATTTCATGTCTATATTTACAAACCACGATTATTTTTATCAGTACATATTCTTTAATTTTAAAAATTTCTTTTAAATATAGTAACTGATTTTTTTAGATGCCTGCCATTTGAAAACAATTGGAGTTATCTTTTAATTAGAGAGTGACGTAACTTTGGGTTGAAAAATCGTCAAAGGGATAAATATCAGTGGCAATATAGTGACATTAGTGACAGACGCTAATCGACTCGACGGGACAAGGAAAGAGAAACATTCGTTTTGACAGAAGGTACTCGTGTTTTTCCTCTAGCACGGAAAGATTTAACGCGTTTTTCTTTACACTCATGACTCATTCACTCTCTTCGCTTTTCTCAGCTCGAGCGAGGCGACAAAATGAGCGAGTTTGAAAAAATGGGAATGGCTCTTTAAGAACTTCAAAGAAATCACTTGATCTTCCTGTCATCGTGCAGTACCACAAATGTCGAGTTTCTTCTTTACTTTGCTTCCCAACTTTGTTACCTTTGGCCTATTTTGTCTTGAAAATATTCGAGCTTTTTCTGAAAGATTATCATGTCATTCTTGATACTTTATCCACTTTTTTAAACGTCACGTCACTCGCAGGTTTCATGAGAATCACATCATAAACGCTTGCAAGAAAAATTATTTTGCCGCCTACTTAAAAAAGAAACTGGCAGGGTGTTTAGGTCTACTGAACGGGAATTTAAGGAATTCCGGAAATTGTGCGGGAATTAAAAGAAAAAACGAGAAAATCCGGGAATTTTCCTTGATTTTATTTTTGATGTGGGAAATAGATTTCCGGTTTAAAAGCACTTTTCCGAATGAATAATCAATTTAAATATTTTTATTTGACACTTGCAACTTTTGTTAGATCTTTTGAATTATTTTCAAATCTTTTAAAAAGAAACTTCAAAATCACGTCAAATCACTAGTAATTCCTTAAAATCACTCGAATTCATAGAAATTCTGTAAAATCATTAAAAATCTCTTGATATTTCCTGAAATCACTTAAAACTTATTGAAATCCTTTAAATCATTGTAAATCTATTTAAATCCCTTGCAATTCCTTAAAATCATTAAAATGTCTTGGAATTTTATGAACTCTCTTAAAAATCTTAAAACTTCTTAGAATTCTTAAAAAATTCCTGGAAATTACTTGAAATCATTTAAAGTGTCTTGAAATCTTAAAAATGTCTTGAAATCTTACGAAAATACTGAAACTCTTTTGAAACCTACTTCTCACCTATTTTTATTAAAAAAATTACTAAAGACACTTTACCCTGCTCTATTATTTTCTGAAATCTCTTAAAAGGTCTTGAAATATGTATTTTGAAACCAGTACCATTGCACGCCCACGAAAGGGAGAGGAATATTTTTCCAATTTTTTGCCTGTGGCCTCTCATTCATCAAATAACGATGTTTTTCTCGAAAGGGCCACATTAACAATAGATCAAGGTCATCGGTCACTAATATGAGTCCTCTTCCTCCGACACTATTTTTCTCGAAGAATAAGAGTTCAAAGATCGAGGGACATTGTGAGACGTCGTTTATCGTTCACATCATCCTTCAGATATCTTTTCCAGTCTTCATCGAGCTTATGTAGTTCTCGGATGAAAAAGCGGCGACTCATCGTTTCAGACGAGTCATCGAGGAGTATATACATACATATTGTTGATCGAATGGAATCAAGGTCATATGGTAGCAAGGCAAAGCGCTCGTATGAAGCGCTCTACCGTGACCGCGTAGCAGTTGTAGCACCCATTAAATGCTCCCTTGGCTTCTTCGCGCACCTGCGGAAAACGACTCACCCACCTGATGAATCGATCATCAAACGCCTCGTTATCTTTTAGATCGAATCCCGCCTCTCTTTTTTTCATTTCAGTGGATCGGAATTGTCTTTGATTGCTAGAAACACGAGGCTAAGCTGTAATTTTATACTCTCTAAACTTGAGTCAGTGAAATTTCACTGACTCACTGTCAAATTTCACTGATTCACTGTCAAACTTCACTGATTCAGTGTTGAATTCCACTGATTCTCAGTGACTCTTTTCTCACGATTTCAATCAGTGAAAAATCTATATTGGAAATTAGAAATATTTGGAAAACCCCTAAAATGTTTTCAATCATTTCGTGTCGGGAATTTTATTTTGTTGTCAATTTTCGGTCGGGAATTTTTAATTTCGTGAATTTTAAAGTGTCAGGAATTTTATATTGTCGACAATTTTATAATGCCGGGAATTTTCAGTCGTCCCGCACTTTTAAAGATTTTATAAATTTTATGAGATTTCTAATAATTCTAAGGGGTTGCAGGGATTTGTCTGATTTTCAAAAGATTTTATTTTATGCTTCCAGGAAGTAAAGTGCTCATTGAATGAGCATGAAAATTGATACAACTTCACAGCTAGTTTCTTTTTTTCTTTTTCCTTTTTTCTTTAATAATACGCAATTTGGAAGAAAGATATCTTGCATGGAAATTGATCCACTCAAAACTTTTCATTTGCGGAAGCGGGGAATTGAATTTTTCCATTTTCGTGATTTGTGAGCTCGATTGCTAGAGTAATTTGACGCAGAACATGCATATAGAATCGCCATTCTTGCAGAGAGCGAGAAACGGACCAGGATATATCGAGAGGAGTTTCGCGCAATAAATACTTATCCGATACGAGCGCTCCCTGAGAAAATTATTATTCGCAGTGTGTCTACTTAGGTGCGTACCGTTATTTTCGATCGCTGTATAGAACAATTCCGAAGCCTAACAATTCCCTCTTTCCGCCTATGATACCGGTTCGATTACAGATTCACTGGAAAATTGAACGCGAACCGATTCGCCCGATGATTATAGAAATAAAGAAGTTTTCGTCATTTGAGATTTTATTTTCATTTTATTGCGATTTTAAAATCTCCTAAAATCTCTTGAAATCGGCTTGAAATTTTTTGAAATTTTTCGAAATCTCTTCGAACCACTTCAATTCCTTGGAAATCTCTTGACATCTTTGGAAATCCTTGGAAATCTTTAAAAATCTTTCGAAATTTCTAAAGTGTTTAGAAAAGTTTGGAAGTGTTCAAAAATGTTGAAAAATGTTTGGAAATGTTTAAAAATGGTTGGAGATGTTTGGAAATAGTTGGAACCAAACTGGCCTAATGAAAATAAATTATCACACTGACAGAAAAAATCACGATACAAACAACACGCGATAAACAATCTGAAATAATTCCCTTTTTCCGCCTATGATACCGGTTCGATTATAGATTCAGTAGAAAATTGAACGCGAACCGATTCGCCGGACGTTTATGGAAATAAAGAAGTTTTAGTCATTTGAGATTTTATTGCGGTTATCAATTTTTATCGCTGCTTGCCATAAGTTACGCTAGGCTGATAATTATCCCCTTGCAGGATTTTATTGTCTCGAGTCTTATTGTCAGAAATATATATTTAAAATCGAGAAAAATGTATTTATTACTGCTACCAGGAAATGAAGCTGTACGACTATAGCTAGAATAATTATTTATCAGTAAACATTTGTATTTATGTATATTGTAGGTTCGAGATAGAGAAAATAGTCTTTTCTTTATGGTTTCGATGGGTTTTGATGGGTTCTGATGGGTCCCTGGAATTCAAGTCGTAATGTAATTTTTGTAGGAATCCTTCCATAGAAATTTTTGGAAATCACCTAAAATCCTTTAAAGTATTTTTGAATTGATTGATGTTCCGTGATATCTATTGATATTTTATATAATCACTTAAAATTTCTGGAAATATCTTAATTGCCTGAAATTTTTTAAAATAGTTGAAAATGTGTTAAAAATTTTTAAAATCCTTGAAATCACTTGAAATCTTTCTAAATATTTTGAAATCGTTGGAAATCTCTTGAAATCTCTTGAAACTTCCTAACATTTTTAGAAATCTCTTAAAATTTTTTTAATGTATTCAAATCCCTAGAAATCGCTTCAAATCACAAAATTTCACCAGAATTTAAGGTTTTTTCGAATTCTCAAACGTATTACAGTTTAATTCACTAAAATACAGTACAATATGCTAAAAAGTACATCAATTTTTTTTTTACGATTTCTGATTTAAATTATTCCCTAGAATTCCCTAGGATCTAGTTACTAGAATCAAGGAATCGTGATCTGGCAGTAAAAAGTTTGAACTGCGGAAATGAAATCCCATTTGATAATAAATAAATCACCATTGATTCGTTTTTAATGGCATAGATTTAGAATTTTTCACGTCAAGGCGTGAGGTAATAAATAATCGGGAGCTCGTAATTTCGAATTTTCCATGGAGATGAAGAGGAAGCGAGAATTGCGTTAACGTAAAACTATAAAAGTGGGATTCACATTTTACTTGCAGAGGGAGGGTGGCTGCACGGGGTCGTCTCGCGCCGATGCTCGCGCGAACTTCTTTGTTCGTTCATCGACAAAAATCAATAACGAGCAAGTATCTTTCATGTAAAAAGCTATTTGATTTCATTACTCTATCATAAAAGCGTAAATTCCCTCATAAAAACTAAATTGCCCCTGTTCTTTTAAACTTAAAATTGAGCATTGTCTTTTTTACGTGGGGCAATTCAAATTTCATTTAGTTTATTGGCTTTGCTTCAGTTCTTCGAATTCTACGATCAATCTTTTATTTTAGATAGAAAATAGCCTAAATAGCGTCTGAACAGGAATTTTGACAAAAAAAATTGCCCATCCGTGTTTGAATAGCGCCCGAGTTTCAAAGTCAAATGTTGAATATCTTTGTAACAATTTTTCAATTTCATTCCGCAGAATTCAGTCAAATTCCCTAGGATTTAGTGAAATTTCATAGAATTTAATCAAATTCCCCGGAATTCATTCACTAGAACTCAGTCTAAATCGTTAGAATTTAATCAAATTTTATAGAACTCTGTCACTAGAATTCGGATGAAGTCGCTAAAATTTAATAAAATTTTCTTGAATTCATTAAAATTCCCTATAATTTGGTGAAATTTCCTGGAATTTAGTTACTAGAGCTCATTGTAAGACTTTAGACTTTAATCAAATTTGGTGGAATTCAATTACTAGCATTTAATCAAATTTTATAGAAGTCAGTCAAATTCCCTAGAATTCATAGTCACTAGAACTCAGTCAAAGTCGCTGACATTTAATCAAATGTTCTAGAAATTAGTCAAATTCACCAGAAATCAGACACAGTCACTAAAATTAAATCTAACTTTTCTCGAATACAGTCAAATTCCCTATAATTTATTGAAATTCCCTGGAATTCAGCCATTAGAGCTCAGTATAAATCTCTAGAATTCACTCAAAACTCGAGATCAGTCAAAATCCCTAATATGTAATGAAATTCCCTAGAATTTAACGAAATTTTCTATGATTTATTCACTAAAACTCGATCCACGTCACTAGAATTTTATCAAGTTACTAAAATACAATAAAACTCAAATGAATTCTGTAGACTTAAATATAATTTTCTAGAATTCAGAAAAATCCTCTAATATTTGGAGAACTTTTAAAGAATTTAGTCAAATTACCCAAATTTTAGTCACTAGAATTCAGTATGAGTCTCTATAATATTAATAAAAATTTCTCGAAATCAGTAAAAATCCCTAATATCTAGTAAAATTTCCTAGAACTTGAATTACTAAAATTACAAAGTTCATCAAATACAATCGTGAAATTCCCTAAACTTCATTCACTAGAACTCAAGACAAGCTGCCAGAATTTATATTTTAATTAATTTAAATATGATAAAATTCTCCGTATTTCTGTCCGTCTGGACGCATGGATTGACTTAAGGCATCTCGTTCGATCACCGAAGTTAAGCAGCGCTTAACTCGGTCACACTCGGATAGATGTCATCGTACTAAAGGTGATTCCAGACCTGTTGCGTTTTTCCTTTGACTTTCCAACTAATAGTAATAGCTGGTAATATTAATAAGAAATAATAAAAAATAAATATAAAGTAAATATTAATAAAGAAAAATTTTTTTTGAAGGAAACAAAATAATTGACATTTCTGAGTTGAGGAAAGAAGTAGGTGAAGTTTCTTCAAGTGATTAACGGAACAAATACTCGAGAAAGATTTTTGTTAAGAGTTCACTCTTTTTTCGAGGTCATAAACCGAACCGAAATAAGAAGAAAAAAAGTCTTAAAAGTATTAAATGAAAGAGGAAGAGAGAGAGAGAAGTGGTTTCTGCGGTTTTCTGTTTTGCCTCTGCAAAAAGAATGAGTTTTATTTTTTTTTTGAGTCCTCAGTTATACTCTTATTCTGACCAGGGATATGAACCTTTAGAACGAAAAAGTCACTGCTTTTAGTTCTCGCAAAGTCGTCAAGTCGTGGCTCACTGGTACCAAGAAATTTGCACTGCCATTTTTCGTTTGTGGTAAGCCGCACGGTAAAATCATTTATCGGTTCACGCAAAAATTTTCAGTGTATATTTATGGCTCATTCAGCAGACAGAATTTTTGTTTTGCTTTTAAAAGCAGTCGAAGTCATTCATAAATTTTTAGAGATTCAAATTCCATATTTGAATTCCATATTTAATTCTGCATCCTCTTTTCTTCTCATTTTGACTGGAAATGCGAAAAAAATGTGGTTTAAAATCGAAAAGCTTCTTATGTAATTATATGAAAAATAGTAAAACTGTACGTTTCTGAGATTTCGAATTGCTATTGCAAAAGACTGTTGATATTTCAGTATTTTGTGAAATAGCATCGCTAAACGTTACTCGTTATTATATATCTTCGGAGAGAAATAATGAGATAGAAAATGTAGCTTCTATAGTTAAAGCCAAAGTAAATCTCTGCTTTTCTGCAGTCTTGTGGCTTCAAAGATACACATATAGTCCCTTCCACGGTCCAGCTCGACTGTATTTTGCTGTACGAGCATAACATGTGCAAGAAAACATGTTATTACTGCTTAAAATTGCACTGCTGCAATTTAAGCTGACTTTTATTATTTTCTCTAATTCTTAAACATGTTCCGAAAATATATATGATGATAATGAAGTAATATATTCACTACTAGTCAGAATTGTGAGTTCACCTGTTTTTCGATTATCGTTTAAGTTCTCTTAAATTTAATTACATCAAAGATTACAATAAAATCTTGCAGTACTAAAAGTGTAAAATATTTTCTAAAAAAATAAGACTCAGAACCTTTTTTGCATATTTTTTTCTATTCAATGTGTGACTTTCATTCAATTTCATCAATTACGAGGATACTTATCATTTCTTTTTTGTTTCAGGTGAGTGCAGCTTGTATATTTTATCCAGATTTTTGTGAGTACAAAAATAAAGAGGGAAAATAACTCATAAAATCGTTAATTAGAATCATTAAAATAAGATCATTTAAGTTCTTTTAAATTTAACTATATCAAAGATTACATTTTAGGGAATTGGACTGTAATATATTAAATTATAAAGAAATCTACTATATTTGACCAAATTCTGTTGTATCTGATTGGAATCTAACACACTTGATTGTATCTTAACAAATGTAATAGAATTTTAGTGAAGTAGAATGAATTCTGAGGAATTTGATGTAATTCTAGTAAATTTGATAGAATTCTAGGAAATTCGACTGAATTGAGGGTAATTTTATGTAATTCTAGTATGTTTGAATAAATTTTAGTAAATTTGACTGTAATCTAGGAAATTAGGTTGAATTCTTCCGAATTTTGAATTTTTTCTAATAAATTTGACTGTATACCAAAGAATTTAATTGAATTCTAGGGAATTTGTTACAATTCTAGTAAATTGGACTGGATTCTGGGAAACTTTTTATAACTTTAGTGTATTTGATTATATTCTAGGGAATTTGATATATTGCAAATGAATTAGTCTGAATTTTGGTCAATTTTTTATGATTCAAGTAAATTTGACTATACTAAAAAAAGTTAATTGAATTCTTTGAAATACGACTGAATTTAGGGAAACTTATTCGAATGCTCGTGAATTTAACTAAATCATAGGGAATTTTGTATTTAACTAGTAAATTTGACTGTATAATAAAAAACTAGACTGAATTCTGGGGAATTTTGTATTACTCTAGTAAATTTGAGTGTGTACTAATATTTTCGATTGAAATCTTGGAAAATTTTTACAATTCTAGTGAATTAAACTGAAATTCTGGGGAAGTTTTTAGAATTCTCGTGTATTTGACTATATTATAGCTAATTTGATAAAATTGTAGTCAATTCCCATTGAATTGCCAGAAATTTTTGGCAATTGCCATATTTCGTGAACATAAAAGTCCACTTTTACGATCCATTCAGGATTTTTGAAGAAAAAGATGATTGAGAATCAGAGAATGAATGCCTGAGGAAATCGGAGTGCGCACACAAGACGCATTCATGCTCGAGAGTTGCTTCAATATACTTATATATAGTGTATGTTCTTTGGTTCCTGAGCAAAGAGGAATATGAAAGAACCGTCTGTCACGCCGACATATTGATTTCGTGGTTTACGATCCGACAAGCTGACTTCACTCGCCGACATAAAAGCGTGTCGCTACTAAATCCTGCGATCGCGAAAGGGACTCTGTGCTTCGGTGTTGAGACCGTGACACAGATTTTTCCCTTCCTTAAGGGAGAGAGAGAAAAGGAGATTTCAAATAATTACACAAATGATATACGAGCACTTCCGCTTTTCTTTTTATTGCTCTAATAATATCACAATGGCAAACTCAGCCCCAGAAGAAAACTTTACTACCATATGGAGGTTTGATTTTAATGTTTGATAGGAAAAGGAACGAAACTTTTATGTTATTTACGAGGAAGAAAATATTAGGTTTCTTAGATTTGAAATTGGATAGAATTTTATGACCCCTATTTTATCAAAGTTCTATTGTTGTAGACGCACCACGTTATATTTATCTTTTCGCTATTTACATTTTTACAAGAAAGTTCCCTAACATTACCATTCTTCTGAAGTATGACGATTTGTTATCGGATTTGCTGCAGAACCTCCATAAGCTAGAGACTTTACTAAATAATTTAAAAATTACTCAATTTGGGTTAATACTGACTGAGTTCTAGTCAATTTGACTGTATTTTGGTGATCTTAAATGAACCATCTTAATTACTAATTGAACCTACTACATTTGACCGAATTCTAATATATTTTACTGAATTATAGTTAATTTGGCATAATTCTTGTAAATTTAACTGAATTGTAGGGAATTTCACTGAATTCTAGTGATTTATACTTAATTTTAGGAAATTTGAGTGAATTCTATGGATTCGAGGATTGAATTCTACCCAATGCAATTGAGCTTGGTTGAATTATGCTGAAGTTTTTGGAATTTTACTCAATCAAATTAAATTCTAAAGATATCTATTAAATTTGACGAAATTATGTTGTATTTGAATGAATTGTAGTAAATTTGACTGAAGTTTTGGAAATTATATAGATTTCTAGTACATTTGAATGAACTATAGGGAATTATATTGAATTCTGCAAAATGGTATTGAACTCTACCCAATATTTTATTTGGCTGTATTCTAAGGTATTTAATAGAATTCCAGCGAATCAGACTGAATTCTTGGAAATTTTTTATAATTCTAGTAAATTTGAGTGTATACTAAAAAAATACAATAGAATTCTAGAGAAAATTTTATAATTCTAGTGTATTTGACTTATTATAGGGAATTTGACTTATATTCTAAGGAATTTGATGTAATACTAATGACTTTAACTAAATTCTGGGAAATTGGGTTTAATAATTCTACTTAATTTGTCTGTATACTACAAAAAATGTAATAGAATTCTAGAGAAATTTTTATAATTCTAGTGTATTTGATTACATTCTAGGGTAGTTGATGTAATTCTAGTGAATTTGACTGAATATGTTGAATTTTGTATTATTCTAGTACATTTGAGTGTGTATTAAAAATTTCGATTAAAACCTAAAAAATTCTACTGAATTCTCGGAAACCTTTTAGAATTCTAGTAACTTTGATTGTGTTCCAGGTAATACTTTTTTTTTCAAATTTTCATTTCTTTCTCGAAAGTTTGAAATTGTCTATCCCGATCGCAAGGGTCAGACCTAACGGTGATAACGGATCTTTATTTTGGCAGATGCCGTAAACATAAATGGAAAGTGGGTCGTCCCGATGACGCCGCGTCAAATTTTAGAATCGTATAGCACATAATGCGTGGAACGGAGTTTCCTAAACAGATCCGCCCTTTTTATCTGCGTTTTATGGCCGCAAGTTTTATAGCCAGATGACAACTACAACCACGCCGAAGACGTTTGTGAGCATCCTCGCAGACATTTACGCGAACCTCGGCAAAGAATCACAGCTTAGAAAGTTCTCGGAAGGAGGCAAAAAATAGGGCCAAATTTACGTTCATAGCTCGTAATGCCTGGACAGCATTTTTTTTTATTGAACAAAGTTTTGTCGTAAAAGTCAGAGACAAACTTTACCCGCGGCTTTAGAAATATTATCGAAATTATAGAAAGGAAAAATAATCAGGGCGAAAAGAGAAATACGGCTGCAAAATGAAAGGTTTCTTTCATGTTTTCCAGGACAATTCTGAAAAAATTCCACTTCATTTAGCATATAATTTATTAGAACTCATAAATTATAAGAATTCCCTACATTCAATTCAATTCCTACTCCGATTTATTAAAATTCTTACTTCTTGAAATCCTTTAAGGGAATATGGTGATTACCGCATGCTTTTAAAAACTTGAAAACTTAAAAAACGACGAATAAGAATGAACCCTTTGCGGTCGTATGAAGTTTATACATAATATATTCTGGTGGCTGAGAGTAGACAAACAACCGTAAAGGGTTAAATACACGAACACATTTGGAAAAAGTGAGAATCAAAAAGTGGAAAACCAAAATTGAAAGTGAAAGTGGAAGTGAAAAGTTACATAATCGCCCCCCTGTAAAAAAAATTTCGGCAGGGTGAGAATCTATTGATTTTAAGCCAACATTTTGAATTGTAAAAGCTAAATTGGCCATTTTGAAATTGTACCTTGCAATAGACTACGATTGACTATAATGCACAAATTACTGTGAACAGATTACCACTAAAGTTAAGTGTCTTTTTAACTCGTACGGCAGTATTCTAAAACTGCTAAAATCCCAAAAATTCTTGGCAATGACATCAAGTTGCTTTTTCTCGAAGCATACTTTACAGAATGACATATTGAAGTACAATACACAGTTTTTTCCTCTTTGTATCATCTAATCGAGAAGTCACAAAACCATTAGTTGAAATGGATTTTGACCTCAACATGGAGTGGAAAATAGACTAAGGAACTGAATGAAATAAGGTCCTGGGGACTATAACGATATCGAGACAGGACACCCTTGTTTGTGGCTATGTACGTCGCACTGCTGGTGAAACATGGACGTCTACCTTACCCCCGACGGTGACGAATCCCCGCTGCCACTACGAAAATGTCTATCTTCAAAAGTCGTTTGCGGAATTGTGATTTTCTTGCTTTCCGTTTACTTTTTTTTTTCACCACGATGATAAATGACATAGCAAACGATGGGGCGACACGACGACCCCGACGCGCAATATAAGTGTCTTCCGATGCCTGACTGTCTGAAAAACGATGACGCGTCGGTGCCTAACGAGAGTGACACAGAATTTTAATGCGTCGATGCTGTGTTGCTAGAAATGAAAAATCGTTTCTATCGAGATAAAGTGATTCGAGGCGAGCGTGCCCGAAATTAATGTTTCGAACGGCTCTTTGCATATAAGGCAGATGCACCGTGAGGGGATCTTGATTGAATGGGTGAAAAAATCTATAAATAAGGATCTGTTTGATTCAAATTGAGAGGACCCGTTTTTTCTTATTCTTTATTCACGATTCTCTTTTAATCACCTTATATCTTCCCCTCGAGGCTTCCTTTTCTTTCTTTACTCTACGATTTTCGCTCCCGGATTATTCTTTGGTTTTCTTCAATCTTTACAAATCCTGCGGTTCTCAGGTCATGTTTTTCAAAGGGTCTCACTGGATAAGCAATATGTGACTGAAAACTGAAACTGGAGGGCGATTATGTAACTTTTCACTTACACTTTCACTTTTTGGCTTTCATCTTTTCGATTTTCACTTTTTTCAAATACACGTGAATGTCAATTTGCACGCTTTAAACGTTACCGACGAATTGTAAGCGGTGCGCTTATTTATTTCTTATTCGTCGTTTTCGTGAAAAACTTAAAAAATTTGAAAACTTCGCCAGTGATGTTTAAAACGTCAAGAATGACATTCACGTGTATTTGGAAAAAGTGAAATTCAAAAAGTGGAAAACCAAAAAGTGAAAGTAGAAGTCCGAACCCTATTTTAAATAGAGCAAAATGGTTCAATTTCTGCACGAGTTTGTTTCAAGCCATGCTTTTATTATCTCGAGACATGGTTGCATGCGATTCTTTGATGTGGATGCCAATTCACATTAGTGCCTTTTTTACGTTTTGTATTCATCTATTCGAGTAAATGATTCTATGTCCAGTTTAGGCTCGTAAATTCTGAAACAGTCTCTGGCTTCGATGCTTTGATACGCATTAAGAGGTTTTACATCCTGCGGGAAAAAGACTATCCAGGCTACCTTTAACGCTTCTTGCTCCGCTCATTAAACGTTATATACCGGGTCACTGCTCGTAACTTTATGTACCCGCGTAATGCTCACCATCGTTGGCTTGCCCTGGCCACTTACATTCACTTCCGGTCTCGCTTTTATAACTTCTCCTCGTCATTTACCCGTAATCATGTTAATGTTAAGCGAGAAGTTAGGCCGGTGAGAAGCCATGACATCTCTTTAAGGTTGTCAGCATCCAGCTTTGATATGCACCCCATTTATTTCATACATGGTACACTTTTGGCACGTGCAACCTACTGCTATGTCAACCTATGTTGACAAAGTCTGACCCACATTCCTCCCCACAACTGACGTCTTAATACCACGAGCTTGCAAGAAAAAAATTACTCGATGTCGTAAATTATACAGACTTTTATTCTTTCCAATTTACTCCTCGTGGTATTAACTTTACTATGAAAAGACGGTAAAAATCTGTAATATGTGTGTTCTGTAATTATTTTTGGTTAGATCACGCGGAGATAATTACTACCTGCTCGATACAAAAATCAGATCGTACATCATCTTGAGATTTTTCTTGTTCTGAGGTAATCATAAATTTTGTAATTGCATGGAAAAATTATGTATTATGTGCAAATATGGTTGTAGGTGGCGTCATGAGTTGTTATTGCACGTGAGCCAATTTTTATAGAATTCTTGGTAGTAATTTAAGTCAGACTCAGTTTTTAGATTAATAATAATACTCTTGAAATAAAACTGAACTATTCACTTGAATGTATCTTCCCCCAAAGCAATTAGTAAACACCCAATACACATACTTTTTTCTATGTTTGCAGAATGTTTTCCCCTTTCCTATTCAATGCATATCTTTTTTTGTGCTAGAAGCTAAAATAAATACTTTTCCCCTATGACATATCGTGTCACTCTCTCTTGGCGAGAGGAAAGATCGGTTATTAGTCGACTTGGGTTGCCGAACAAATTTGGCGGTCAAGTTACCGAATGTAGTCTTCATTGACGAAAAAAAAGGTATATGTATCAAGGACACGCTATGGGGGTCGATTTTACGACCCCCTTCGATATCCCCTTCCCCATTTATTTCTCCCTTGACTCTGGGTCGTTAACGACTGGAATCCGACTTAAAGCCAGCGTGTTTAACGCGATTGCTGCCACGATTGCACGTGGACCGATGTTAAGTAGCAATGTCTCGCTTCAAAAATCACAATGGACGTAATAAAAAGAATTGCAGGAGGAACCCGATAATTCTATTGTCCTCTCTTTGCGCGTTTACGGTTTAATTTCGTTCTACATCTTTATTTCAGCTCGTTTCCACTATTTGCACTGGCAAAATTTAAAAAGGTTAGGCAAACAACGCGCGCGATTAATATTCTAGGTTTTAAAGATTTTTTAAACAGCGTATCTACTAAATTTTGCCCACGAAATTCCCAGACATGCGTAATTTGCTGTCATTTTTTTAAAACCTCTGAAATCTTTTCAAACACTGTTTACTTAATCCTTTTACATTCCTTGAAGTGTTAAGAAATCTTTCGAAATTCATAAAACCTTTGGAAAATCATAAAATGCCTAGAAATCGTTTTAATTCTCGTGAAGTCTGCAATTTTTCAAATCTCACAAATAAAAATTATAAAACGTCTTAAAACCCCTTAAAATTACAAGAAGTTGCCTAAGCAACTTCACGTAATTTTCTTTTATTTGAAAACTCACTTTAAGTCCTTTTTGGCTAAAAAAAATGCTGCCTCTCAATTTTTAACTCAAAATAAGTCCATCTTTTTCCTGTGTTTGGAATTCCATGAAATCCTCTACTAGGTTTTAAAATATATCGAAAGATTAAAAAAAAAAAAATTTAACATTATTTTCACAGCGTGTAGTATTAAAAAATCTTGAAAAGTAGACGTTTCTAATTAACATACAATCTCCTCTATCATTTTCAGAGAAAAAATATTTAAATTTAAATAAAAATATTTATTTGAACGATTGCAATCTGAATGCCAGAAAATTAGTCAAAATCGACTGCCTAATCCAGATTTAGTAATGAGGAGATAAAAAGCAATACTAAATGATGCATTGACTTCGGTCATGTACTATTCAGACCCCAGAGACCTCGGGGTTGAGTGGGTGGATGAAAAATATCAAAAAAATGTACAAAGGGGATTCATTTATTGTTTTTTTTTTCTTTCTCTTTTTTTGCTTCAGATGTGGCGAATGCGTTATTATGCTCGATCAAAACGTAGGTAGGTGCCTACCGTGTGCTCGACGACCCACGCTCGCTTGTAAGTGAAATTGGACACGTAAGGGGGTTGGTAGACAAGGAAATTGAAGGGGTGGGTGAGGTAGAGAAAGAGAGTTCGTCGACTTCAAGCTCAATATCACAAAAGTTTTTAACCTTTATTCTCCAATTGGATCATCACCTTTATTACCTAGAAAGTTGCTCTCCAACTCACGAACAATTTCAAAACTTCTTCTTGGAATAATAAAACTAAATATGTACCAGAAATTTCATATCGAACTCTCTATAATTGGATTTCGAAAATAAATCTTTATTCATTCCAGTATTAAATTAACAACTGTACAAATTGTCCACAATTTATACAATTTACACAATTTAGACAACTAGAAACTATGATCCGCGCGCAAAGCGCGCGGATCATAGTTGCTAGTTGTGCCAAAAAAAAGTTTTTTTTGAAATTTTAGCTCAAATTTTAATTTTTTCGAAAAATCTTTTACGGCACAATTGAACACAAATCTAGCACAATTTATCATAACTTTCATTTTATGTTTATAGAAGCAGTTTTTATGATTTGATTATTTTTTCGTATAAAATGAAATTATCGAAGATTAAGATATTTTAAGATAAAATGTTTAAAAATTATCGTAAGCAGAAATTAACAAACATTCTAATCTTCAAGAAAATGGAAGAAGAAAATTATCCAACAAGAAATTAGAAATTAGGGTTTAATTATTCATAATCGTAAAACATTTCTGACAAAGTTGTGATGTACTTAACGAGATGAAAGAACCCCTTATAAAAAATTAATGCAGCCACTACGAAAGACATTGATCTCCTTTGAATTAACAGCCCATAAAGATAATCGTTTTGTCACGGCGTGGAAGAATGACAGCTTGTCTCTACTCTCCGCCGAGTTGACTAATTATTGTCAGAATGTCATGTAACCGGTGGGATCAACTCGTCCGAGATATTCTTTTTTTTCTTTCTTTTTTTTTAGACGATGACAAGAAGAAAAAGACGCATTAGAATTTAACGATTGGGGGTCGATTTTTTACGTTTGAAGGGTCTGTCGAATCATCCCCAAGGCATAATTAATTGCAGGCCTTAAAACGTTTCGATTATAGGAAGTAAATAATAATATTTACTTCCAATCAACTTACTGCAAATATTTAGTCGAATTAACGAGTCTCCATTCATATTTAAATTCGAAAGAAAAGACTTTTTTAAATTTGAAGAGGTCCATTTTTTTCCTTAGATCGACAAATTCCACTTACATTGAAGTATAAAATGAGCCCAGCAATGCTTTTTACTCGTATAATAATTATTTATTCAATCTTTATTCAATTATTTACACAAAATCTTAATTTGAATTTTAAACATTGAAAAGTTCTTCATTTTATTCGTTGTGAAACAAAAGTATCTGATCTAATTATCTTAAAAAAATATACATATATATATATGTCTCATTATTAAGGTTGAAAATAATAGAAATTTTGTCTTAGGGGACATCAAATAATTACGAAAAACCCTTTTAGGAGCGGCGGAGGGGGAGAGACAAATCAAAATCAATCCGAACTTTCAATCGGAATCAATCCGAACTTTCAATCGGAATCAATCCGAACGTTCAATCGAAATCGATCCGAACTTTAAATCCGAATCAATCCGAACAACGAGCGCGAAGCGCAGGACTTATATGCCTGCAGATTTTTTATGATAGGATTTCGTCCTCTTTTCTGGAAGATTTTTTTCTCATTTCTTGAAGATTTCTTCCTCTTTTCTGTTTTTGCCGCTTTTTACTGGAACCTGCTGAGATTCTCGGTTTCCTTTAACTGCGTGCAGTGTAGATAGATATACATATATAGTTTCCTCGTGGATTCGCGAGGCTCTGGCCATAAATCTAATCGGTCTTCGTGTCGAGCACCGTAGCGTCTGATCTGAACTGCTACAGTGCCTCACTGATGTGCATCCGATCTTACTGCTTACTGCAGTATAAACTCAGAGTTATCCAACACCAATGAAAAGTTGACTCCTCGTTCTGTATACGACATCGGCATCGGCATCGGCAACCGACTAAAGCTCACTCTTTCAATTATCGCGACGTTAATTGGATTCGAAGACGTCCGATTTTATAAAACTCTAGAGTCATAAGATAGTCAACTAAGCACATATTCCATGACTTCCTTGCAAAGTTATAGCCACTGGAGCCAGTTTTTCCCAGGCTTTTACCCATTTTAACTTTCATTACTGCAAACCTAGCCTTGAGTTATTGTCAAATTAAAAGTACAGGGTATTATAACAAAGTATGTAGGGATGATTTATTTATTATACACAACGCTTTTTTTTTTGACGATTTTTGGTCGATTTTTGGACCCTTCTTCCCCCCTTATAACGCTACCGAAACCATAGATCATACCTCCCTCCCCTCCACCTTAATTGTTATGTAACCTTCTGTAATCTGATTTTTTCGCTCTATTTGGAACTATTGCTCTCACAATCTTTAATTCCATCAAAAAATATAACAACATCTATTTCGTATAAAAGAATGATTATTAACAAGATTAAGGAGAGAAGAATTAAGTGAAGAAAAGCCACTTTATCAACTGTAGTCCATCAGCAGCAGCTATTTTTTGAATGACCAATCTAAATGTTTCTTAACTTAAATATCATACTTCAACCTATGCATGTTCATCTCACAGATCGTCAATAATTGAATAATCTCCGATTCAAATCTACACAGAATCCTCCGCAATAATTGTTTCATCCGCATAAATTTCCATAAGTTATGCGCGCTTCGTGGAGACATATTAATACAAAAGTGATTTATTTCCGTAAACCTCCAAGTGAAACCAAAGCAGACTCACAAGCATAATCATAAATATAAACATAAGCAAAAGCAACCCCCGCATAAGTTTATTTAGCGACGGCTGTGTGCCTGTGTGTCTGTATAACACACAGACACACATGTCTGTATTCTTACATGACTTTATGCTTGTGTGCTTTTATGCTTGCATGCTCTTATGCTTGTGTGTCCTAATGCTTGTGTGCCTTTATGCCTGTGTGCCAGCATGGCGTAATCCGTTGCACGTGCAGAGCATAGATAATAAATTCGTGAAATAATTCCTTACGGACTATATGGCAGGATCGCACAGGATAGAAGCGCGATATACTCATCTGCGTGAACCTTACCAAAGGCTGTGCCGCGGTTGCTTCTTCTTGCTTCCCGGGTGTATTCTGAGTTTCTGACTGAATGTACATATATATTGAATATTCGCTAGTTGTTATGCTTATGCTTATGGGAATCAGGTCGCTGAGCCTGGTTACACAACTACCAATGGGCGAGGCTCGTATCTGCTCATATCGTTCTTTACTCGGGTCTTGGGATCTTGGGATGTATAGTAGTTGGGGTTCGGGCGCCTGTCCGCCTGCCTCCAGTGAAAGTAAAATATATGAATTCCTGTACCTGTGCTAGTGTAGCTGCTATATTTATACATATAATGCTGTATCTGAGTCTGTGCTTCATACTAGCTCACAATCTCACAAGCATAAATACAAACACGTACATGTACAAACACAAACCGCAAGTTAACTGCGATGATGCGATATATCGTTTACTATCGCTGATTAATCTACCTGGGCGTTACATCGCTAATTTAGAAAATGAAGTATCTTGCTCAACAGGTGCATTGCAGATTTTCATTTTCCTTTGCAATCGAAATTAAACTGACATTCAAAATCGTTTCTTTACCTTCTACACAGACAAAAAATGACGGTTGAAAAGTATTGAAAAGAATTCAAAAGAAATTTAGAAATGTTTAAAGATTTTCGAAAGATTTCATAGGATTATTTTTTCCTCTTTGTTTATTTATTGCTTTCTTGATCTTTCGAAAATTAAATAAAATTAATTACTTAACTACTAAACTACTAAACTAGTTACTAATTACGAAATTTTTTTTTTATTGCGAATTCAGCGTTAATGTATCTTTTGACGATCCTTTTAAATTCTTCAGAAATCTCTTTTGAATCTCTTTAAAATGTCTTGAAAATCTTTACGTTCTTTAAAATTCTTTTTAAATCATTTGAAAATGCATAAAATCACTTAAAATCACTTGAAATTCCATAAAATTCCTTAAAATCATTTGAATTCGCTTGAAAACTCTTGAAAATCATTTAAAATCTCTTAAAGTTCGCTAAAGTGCAATAAATTGGATTTAAAGATTAAAAAGGACACCCGTTTAGCTTCTTAATGTAGCGTGGGAATCAGTGGCGGACCAGTCTGGACAGTTCTTTTATCGCGAAATCGATCAGATTGGGAATACCCTTTTGAGCCTTCCGCAGGTTTTGTACCTTTTGCATCATTTGCGCCCCAAGAAATTGTGCCGACGCGACGCGACGCCGCCCCCTTATCACCAAATTGACGATGATTTACTTGATCGCATGCGGACGAGAGGGGAATTAATTTCAGAATTAGGGTGGAGTTGAAACTTCGTGCTTGTGAATCACTGGAAATTCCCAGCCAATCGGTACAATCCCTTCAATTTTCATCGCCCTGAATCTTCATTATAATTCTTCACTGTAAAAAATGTCTTCGGAATTTTCCATAAAATTTTTTGATTGCTAATTTCCGCAAACCTTCCGGAATTTCTCCAAATAATTGGTAAGCCAGATTCCCGAAAAGCTTTTGGAAATTTTGTGAATCCACATTTTGTGAATTTTACCCAAGATTTGTAAGATTCACAAAGCTGATATTCCCTAATTTTTCCAATAAATTACCAAAAGATTTAGGAAAATTCCCCAAAAAATTATAGGTATTGTTAAATTTTCTAAATTTTAGGAAATTTTCCCAAAAATATTAGTAAATTTCCAGATGTTTTAGAGAAATTCACTAAAATGTTGGTAGAAATTATTTTCATAAACAAAAATGTGTCTCTAAGAAATTTCAGAGAAATTTTCCGGAATTTTTTATAGTGCAAATTCACAACACAGATTAAGGTACGTAGATAATTATATTATGGATATTTATAGTTATTTTTTCGAAGAGAGCTCGGAGCACATCACGAAAGGAGAAAATTGGGAGAAGTCTTTTTTGGTAGATTAATTACCCTCCGATTTATCGGCGCCTCTGACTTTATTAAATTTCGATCGTCGGGACATCCCGACGCCACACCATGTGAAAGTCAGACGTGATGCTGTGTAGGATGCGTTCGTGATCCAAGGAGTCTGCAAAATTCTCTTGCAACTTCGACCCAATCTGACCTCACGTAAAAAACACTCACAGAAACGCGGAACCTAATCTCGACCATAATTTGACTCAATAATCTACAAATTGTTGTTTCCTATCAAAAAAAGTGATATTACAAATATCTCGAAAATATCAAACACATTGTTGTCGAAAACCTGATTGGTTTCTTAGAATTTGCGCGAATTCTGTAAACGTGCTGAATTTGAAAACTATCTTCAGATTATTTTCATTGTCAAAAAAATTGTTGTCAAAAAGGTTATATTAAGACAAAAAATACGGATTTTACGAAATTTATTGATATTTTAGAAATATTAAAGGGTTTCATGGCATTACGAGGAATTTTATGAAATTTATTTTGATTTTCAGAAATTTTAAGAAATTTTACGTGTTATTACGGTTTTATAGAATCTAAAGAAATTTTAGGAACTTTTAAGGGATTTCAAGAGATTTTATGAAATTTTATTGCATTTTCAGGTATTTTAAGAGATTTCATGGGATTTTACAATATTTTATGGGATATTAAGAAGTTTTAAGGACTTATAAGGAATATTACGAAATTCCATTAGATTTTCAGGTATTTTAAAGTATTTAACGAGGTTTCATAAGATTTTAAGTAATTTTAAAGTATTTAACGATATTTTGTGAGATTTTAAGTAATTTTAGGAACTTTTAAGGAATTTCAAGCGATTTAATGGGTTTTTATGCTTATGGGTTGATTTTGGGGATGATTCTAGTGGGGTAGGGGGATGAAACTTTTTTGGACTTCTTTGGACATTGGAAGGAAAGTAAGGAGAAAAAAATGGGTTTGTTAGATGACTAAGAAATTGTCAGACCCCTTGTAGGATTTTCTTTATTTTTGTGTCTTTATTTCTGCAGAAACATGTTTTTTCATCATCTGTATTGTAGCCTCTTTAGAAATTCACAAGCGCCCTGTTTTTTCAGTGCCCTAAATATTTATTGAAAACAAACTCCATCTGTGAGTAAATATTACATTAGCTATGCACCCTGCTCAAAAAATAGACAACCCCCAAGTTCGTCTCGCTGCAGGCACTTTTCTCTTTAAATCGAATTCTCTACGCAGATTTGCGTGAAGAGGAGTAGCTGTACTATTAGATATGTTGAAAGTTTAAAAAAAGTTGTACCATGCAAGGACAATTCCCGGATTTTCCCGGATTTTTTTCAATTCCCGGACAATTCCACTCAGGGAGTCTTGAAACGTCGAGATTTTATGAAATAAGCGAAAATCATTTTTCACACAATTTTTCTCTTGATGAGAATGTAAAAAGCAAGAAAAGTAAGGAAGCATCGACAAAAAATAAGGAAAAAAATGAGAAGGAAGGTCTGGAAATGGAAAACGAAGTCCAATCGTGGCAGAGTCGCGACGAGTTTGCACCAGGTTCTCCTGGTAAGCGGAGAACATAGCAGATTGCTACCAAGCGAGGGAGCTTGAAGATGGTCACGATCGTAAATCTTAGCCCGGTGGAAACTGGTTATACAAAATAGGCTCCGCTCCCAGGAGTTATTTCCTACCTACTCCGAATGCAAACTCTCCATCGAATGCTCGGACCGACCGTCTGTCCCCTTTCGTCTTGTTCTTCTTCTTTTGACGTTGGTATACGATTCTTCGCGTCGAATCGCCAGTAAACGATCTCTAGATGGCCGTCGAACGCATCTTTCTCGCGTTATTTCACACTTTTCCCTCGTCCCAGGATCCACTCTGAGAAACCTTGTTTATCTCTCTGAAATGGTATACCGAGTTCCTCAGAAGGGAAAGAAAATCTGAGGATCTCATGTGGATAGATGTGCCATATATCCTTCCTCTTTTCTATAATGTATGCTTATTTTTCACCATTGGGTTTCTTTTCCTTCCTCTCGCTGCATAAATTTAGATTTTATACCTTAAGATTTATTAATTTTTTCTCCTTTCTTCCTTTATCTGTTTTGTACGATTTCAAAATACTTTAGAAGAGTTTAAGGATTTTCTCTTCTTTTTAATTAATTAATTTATTATTATTTTAAATAATTTCAAGTGATTTTAAGGAATTTCAAAAGAACTCGGAAGAATTATAAAGATTTTCAGGATTATACAGTAATTTCAATGTTTTGAAGTATTTCAAGGGATTCAAAAGAGTTTCAGGTTTTTTTTTCAGAGAATTCACAAGATTTCAAGACATATTGAATGATTTTAAAGAATTCCCAGAAATTTCAAAAAGATTCTAAAGCATTTCAAAAGAATCCAGAAGAGTTTCAGGATTTTCCAGAGAATTCACAGAATTTTCTTTTCTTTTTTTAGTTTATTCATTTATTATTATTTTTAAGAATTTCGAGTAATTGTAAGGGATTTCAAAAGAACTCAGAGTTTTCAATGGTTTTATTAAACGTCCAAATAGGTTTTCGAAACTTTGAAACCTAAAATTATATTGTTTTAAATAGCTCCATTCAATGTCTAAAGAAGTGTCAAAAAAGTTTCATCCCCCTAAGCATGAAACCTCATTAAAAATCCCCTAACTTCGAGACCTAAAATTTTTTTGTTTTAAAGGGTTTCATTCAATGTCCAAGGAATTCGAAAAAAGTTTCATCCTCCTACTGCTTTAGGATCACCCCCAAAATCGTCCCCTAAGCAAAAAAAAAATAATCATAAAAAATCTCCAAATTTCGAGAACTAAAATTTGATGGTGATTTTAGAGGGATTTCCATATCGCCACTTTCAACCTAGATAAGAGGGAATCATTAAGATCCGGATGAGTACGTTTGTTTCTCGACACCCTCGATCTAACTGCACGATATCGTTTGCCTAAGGGCGACGAAAAGGTCAAACGCGGATGGCTGTTTCATCGCCGTTATCGGAATAAGCGGGGCTAATCAAGGTAACGGAAGTACCTCGCCTAAGTAAGCATGACACTACCGATGCTAATCTAAACTATAGCGCGAGTCCCGAGTCTCGGCACGGCAACCCTCCGATATCCACGTTGATGAGCCAACCCTCTCCTTTCGAGCAGTTTCACAATTAGTTACTGTGCAGCCCCCCACTCGTGTCAAAATTTGTCTTTCTGGTCTGCTTTTCACTTATAATTGATGACAGTTGCGTGACTGGCGGTTTAGTTTTCAATGGTAGATGCAACAGAAGTATAGCACCCCCTCCCCCACCCTTATTATGTTTTCCCCTGAATTGACAAAGCAGTGTGGACAGAAGCACAATGTGACCGATTTGCGGGTTCCATTCTTTTCGGGGTTTGGTTTGGTCTCGGGATAAGAGAAGGGCTTGGAAAAACTGATATTGAGTAATTGAGAGGAAAAAAATTCAACAGGGTGGCCGCTACTCGGGAAAACCTAGACATTTTCAAATGAAAGTAGGTGAGAAAAACGTTTTCAAACGAGTTTCAGGATTTTTGTAAGATTTTAAGACATTTTTAATCAGGGATTTAAAGAGATTTAAAGCATTTCTAGATAGTTTAAGCGATTTAACGTAATTTCAACTTTCGAAGAGACTTTAAAGGATTTCAAGAGATTTAAAATGATTTTAGGAAATTTCAAGCGATTTTTAATGATTGTAAAGAATTTGAAGGGATTTTAAACGAGTGCGGAAGAATTTAATGATTTTCAAGAAATTTCACAAGATTTCAAGAGAGTTTACGTGATTTTATGGAATTTAAAGGGAATTTAAGCGATTAGAAGTGATTTAAAGGATTTCTCAGAATTTTAAAAGATTTCGAAAAGATTTCAAGTGATGTTAAAGAATTGTTAAATATTTGACGGGATTTTAAAAGGCTTAGAAGGATTTTAAGACTTTAAGGAATTTCAAGGTTTTTTAACGAATTTTTAAAGAATTCAAAAAGGTTTTAAGATTTGCAAGGGATTTCATAAAATTTCAAGGCATTTTTGTGATTTTAAAGAATGTCAAGCGAGTTATTTAAAAAGATTTGAATGAATTTTAAGGGATTTCAAGAGATTTAAAAAGAAATAAAAAAATTTCAATAATTTTTATGAAATTTTAAGGGATTACATGATTTGACGCATACATGAATGGATGTATACATGATTTTAAGCATTCATGATATATTTTATACACTCAACTGCCGATTCGGTGCCGGCTTCGGGTCTGGGCGGCACTGAATCGCACCTTAGATTCAGGTAAAAACTC
>JAUESH010000037.1:2940619-2957447 GCA_032275165.1 Synergus magnus
TATATATACGCTAAAGAGAGAGATAGAGTTTTACATATATTAGGTAGGAAAGTTTGAGTTTTAATTAAGGTGTTGAATTCGATACTTCCACTCAATTCAATCAAATTCACTATGAAACAAATTTCCTAGAATACAGTCAAATTTGTACAGATTTTATTATATTCTCCAAAATTCAGTCACATTCCCTAGAATGTAAAAGATTTTCTAGAATACAGTCAAATATGTGAGAATTTAAATAAATTCCCCAAAATTCTGTCTCATTCTTTAGAATGTAAGCAAATATCTTTGAGTATAGTCAAATTATCTAGAATTTCATCTAAGTCCCTAGAAATTACTTAAAATCACTTTAAATTGTTGAAAATCCCTTGAAATAATTGGGAATCCCTATATATTATTGGGAATTCTTTGAAATAATTAAAAGTCTCCTGAAATCATAAGAAGCCCCTTGAAATAATTAAAAATACCTTGAAATCCTTAAAAGTCTCTAAAAATAATAAAACATCTTTAAACATTTCTAGAAATCATATTAAATATCTTGAAATCGTCTTAAAATCTTTGCAGTTTTTCCAATCTCTTGCGATCTCTTGCAATCCCCAGAAATCTCTTTAGAAATAAAAAAAATATCTATTTAGAAAATCTTAAAATCTTTCGAAATCTATGAATCTTAAATTTGGTCTCCACTAAAAAATCGAGTACTCAAGCCCTCGATCCAAATGAACCCCCATTCAAATTTGACTAATCTAATGAAAAGTTGGAATTGAATTAATATACCAACAAATGGTTTATTATTTTTTTTATCAATTTGAATGATCGCATACTATGTATTTTCAAGTACGAAAAGTTGTATAAAAATAAATAAATTATTCATGGTACGGAAATACATAATACGACGTGATTCTAACAGTGTGCAGCTAACAAGTGCCCGATCAATTTTATTTCGACTGACATGTTTGGGATTTTTCCCTGTGTCCTTGGTCAGGTGGCGCTGGTGTTTGAATAATACAAGAAGTGATAATTTGTGACAGAGGATTCTATTCGATGGGTATAGCGACTTAAATATAATCAGACGAAGCATCTGTCCTCTAGTGGCGTATAGTATGTAGGACAGATGCTGTGGCCGAAGCATCTGTCCCGCAGCGCTTGGCCCGTATTCTCTGTAATCACAGGGAGAATAGATAATAAAGAGTATCGCACTCCACCTCTGGAAGAGGCTTACTCCAGAGATTCATTGTCATTTGGTGACTACACGCACTTTTAGACAAATCGGCGTAAACGCTCACAAAGCACTTCGACACATGAGATTCGTATGTTGTTGGGGTTCATTCAGTAGTGCATAGAGAGAAAATATATTGCTAGTAAATACTACCCTTCTATCGAGTCCAACACCCTGATCCAAACTCAAACTCTCCATTAATATGTGTCAAACTCTCTCTTAAGCAAGTAAATAAATTTCGTGCCTATATTTACCAACCACAACTATTTTTATCGAAACATATGGGTATGTTTTCTTTTAAGAAGAGCAACTCTTTTTTCAAAATTTTCTGCAATTCGAAAGCGATTGGAATTTTCTTTTGAATTCTATTGAATTTGGCTAAATCGTACTAAGTTCTAAAGAAACCTGTTAAATTTGACCAATTTCTATTTTCTTTTATTCCCTAATATGCAACCAAATTTACTAAAAATATGTCAATAGAATTTAAGTCAGTAGAATTCTCCAGAATTTAGGGCAGTGCTGTTTTCTTATAATATTCAATTAATAGAAAAAATTTCAACAAATTATTGTATAGTTTTTCTCTGTGAATAGATTAGTGAAAATTTTACTGATCGAATTAGTAATTGAGTATTTCACTAATGGGATAGTAAAGAAAACACAAGTTTACTTTTTTGTAGAATTTTTGTAGAAACAAAAATTGTCCGATTTGTATTTTATTTTTATTAAATTCTAGGGAATTTGATTGAATTCTGGTGACGTTTACTTCAAGGGATTTTCAGAGATATCAAATCGAAAATCTTAGGAACAACATACTTCCACTTTAATTTCATCGCAATTTATACACATTAAAACTAAAAAGAAAAAAAAAAAGAAAAAGCTTGTTCTAAACATAGGAAATAATCCTTACCCAATTGCTTTTAAAACCCCCGATTTCCTCTTTTAAGTATTTAATATTTATTAGAAAATCCTCGGGGGTTGGAAATATACGACGATGAAGACGAATGCCGCAATTTAGCCAGAGATTCCAGAAAATTTACAGCCTCGCAATTTACATTCACCACAAGTGCAGTGGATCTGTCCGAGTTTAAGTTTTACAATTTACACTTTTACAGGCTGCGCTCATACGTTATCCCGATTCAGCAATTTGATGTGAGTGAAACTTTAAATAACTAAGAAAAATCTTTCTTTGAGCATTCAAAAAAAGACATGTGTAAAGTTGTCCCAAGTTCGCAAACGCAAGAGTTGGGGCGTTGACGTTCGGAAGGCGAAACTGGTGAGCCTGGTTGCGCCCGGGGAGATTATGGTAATGCAGGCAGACGTTTCGGGGTCGTAAAAATAATATGATGGTGTCTTGGCTCGGCTACCGGGTACTTTTGCCTGCTCGCGTGCACGGTGATTCATTCTCGCGAACATGCACAAGCGCATGTGCGAAAAAAAAGGGAGAATGTCACCGTCACGTTCCAATCCGCACTTATTTAGTCGAGCTAGTGACAATATATTGGCAGATTCAAGGATAGTCGAGACTTCCTGTGGAGTCTAGGTCAGTTTACCAAAATTGGAAACATTCCATTATAGGAAGGTTTATTGTGCTTTCGATTTTTTTGCAATAATCAAACTGCACAAATATCTTGTCAGGTACAATTGAGGTTTCGGATGCAAAAAGGGCACATGGAATTTTTCAGTTCGAGCGCAAATGAACTCTGACAAGACGAGAGGCGAGAGAAGTGAGAGGAGGGGGTGAAAAGTGCGGAAGAAAAGTGGGAGAAGGGGGAAATGTAAAGAGGGGGGTGAAGGTGATAAGTGAAGGGGGTGTAGAGGAAGGGGGAGGAGGGGGTGGCAGAAGTGAAAGAAGGGGTAATGGAAGAGTGAGGATGGGGAAGGAGAGAGGGCTGGAAGGCGGTGAGGGGAAGAGGGAGGAGAGGGGAAGTCAGTGGCGGATAGAGAAGGGCGAAGGCGTGGGAGGGGGGACGCGGGGAGGCGAGTTATAGGAGGGGAAGGGGGGTGAGTGGAAGGGGCGGAGGGGGATGGGAAGGGGATGAAAGTGGGGATGGGATGATAGAAGTGAGAGGAGGGGTAAGGGAAGTTTTGGGTAGGGATGGGCGGATGAGGGGGTATGGGGGGTTTGAGTGGAGGGGAGGAGGCGATGGGGTCAAAGTTATGCTCTTAAGACTTATTACATGGGGAGGGGAGAGGGAAACAATTTAATAATAGGGGAAGAAATTGATATATAATTTATGGCTAACTATTAATTACTTGCATATCAACGACTGCATGTCAGTAAAACACCATCTGAAACGAAATTGAATTTGAAGATATGGACCAATTGATAGGTGGCGCTACTGTATTGAGACGATGAAATAAAATAAGAAAAAGAAAGAGTCGTTTGAGAAGGTTGCGAATGACTCGAAGACAGGAAGGCAAAATTTACGAGCATTAAAGAACTCGTTATCTTCGAGCAAGAAAGTACCCGCGTTTCAATATCGACGTTAATTAAAACCGAGTGTCCAAGCTGATCGGTGCACGAAAGAAGAATTCTCACAGGAAGGAAGGTAAAGCAGGCAGGGTACGTCTGATCGATACAGCAAAGTCTTTGCAGTTTATTTGCATATCATGGATCGATGTATGCCCATTAGCGAATCGGTATGCTGTGGAACACGAAAATTAATGCCAACGTGTAGGTTTGTTTATATCTACATAAAAGGGAATTAATTCAGAATTCTTATTTTCTATGTAGGAAGATATAAATTATATATGAATCCAAGTGTTCAGAGTTCTTTTCGATGGTAATTATTATCAACTAGTATCGTCAGTCGCATGTTACGCGCGCATTTCACTTCTTGTTTTTTAGAGCACAATAATTTTTAATGAATGTTAAAAATATTGAGTCAATAATTATGAAATTGTTAAGGAGCTATTTGTAAAATATATCACGTTTTTTATGCTTCTTCACTGCTTAACTAATTTTAGCACAAAAGTTGGTACAACTCCACAGCTAGTTTCAACAGGATATTTTTAAAGGATATGAAAGGACGCACTGGATTTCTAAAGAACTTTACGTTATAAATTAAATTAAATTCAATTGTTAGTTTCAAGGAATTTTATAGGATTTAAGGAATTTTATGCGGATTTTAAAAGATTTCAAAAATAAGCGAAATTTCTGGGAATTTCAAGAGGCTTTCATTAGATTGTTATTGTTTTAAAAATATTTAAGTGTTTTTAAATGATTTCAATGGATTTCGACAATTTCATACAATTTGAAGAAATTTTAGGGAATTTAATGGATTTCTAAAGAACTTTAGGTTATAAATTAAATTAAGTTAAATTAATTTCATTTCAATTTCGATGAAAAAAAAAAAAAAACAATTTAATTATCAAGTAAAAACTCACTGTAATAGTATTTCTTTCACTGATTTCGAATTTTAAAAGCTGTAATTTTCCTCGGTAAAACTTCGTTTTCACAACTTTGACATTCAACCTTCTAAAATTGAGTCGCTTATTTTTAAAGAAGCAGAAATCCCGCATTTTTATGACGGGACCACGTGGACTCACATTTTTGCGATTTGCAGCTCGTAACACTGAAAGGTACGACCAATTTTTCAGACCTGGAGACAGTTATGTGCACTTGCTGAAATGAGGGAAAAATGGAGATGACCGTTAAACGAATCGGGTGCAAAAAGCGGTTAACTTCAAGAAAGATCTTCCAGCTTGATAATCAGCCGCTGTAGCTTTATACTCTCTCCATATTATATGTATAACGCTATCGCTAAATCTACTATCATCGTCAGCAAATCTCGCATGTAATTTGCGTGAAATACGCACTAAAAAAGCGGCTTCCACTTGACACGAGCCCTCTTACCTTATCTCACCAGAAAACTTATTTTATATCAAGCTATAAAAAAATCGAAAAAAAGTCATCGAATTAACTAGCTCGTAAATTAAATTAAGTACTTAAGTAGCCTTAATCCGCGGGTACATCATTCATTCTGTATCAGCTTTTCATTCTGTAATAGAAAATAAGATACATAGAAAAAATAACAATGTAATAAGAAATAATAATAAATGTAATAATTGGTACAACTGATTATTTTAAGTAGTGCAGATTAATTAACTCTTCAGACTGACTCAAAAGTATTTCATTCATAAATTTAAACAGACGATTTTCAAAAACTTTTAGTGTAAAAGAAATTCCGGTGATGAATGTAGTTACGTAGAATATAATTTTTTTTTGAAAATCGAAGTTTCGAAGAGAATCAAAAATGGTACAAAATCATTTAAAAAATTTTTTTTCTATGTATTATCCTTTTCAGGGGTCTTTTAGGACATAAAAATACACGTAAGTTTAGAAGGGATTGAAAAGTAATTTTTAGCGAAAAGTAAAATTTCGCAATTTTAAATTAAAATCAAATTATTTTGTATTTGCATGTTATTTACTGTCAACAGAATTTTTTCCGCAGGCTATAGCACGCGTATAATATTTCTACAGTTATATATATTTTTAAATGCGTGAAACTAAAATTCAATATAACTTTAGGCGAAAGTAGGATAATTAGGGTTCGTGATTACGAATCGTGGCTGCCTTCCTTCTGATAACAATTTTTTGTCGACAGACATTTTTTTCGCGTGGTTTATTATCGGCTAAATTTAAGTGCTATTCGGAGTAGAGGAAATTCTTTCCCCTCGTGAACTTTTCTTTGCGTGGTTCAGTCAGCGAAATTCGGATGTGCTCTTTCCCACGAAAGAAGAGTCCTGCTGGGTATAGACAACTGAATCATTTAACGATTTAACCTGAGAGTTTCTCTAATATATTTGATTTTCGCTCTTTTATCGTCAGAATTATTCTTTAAAACGCTTTTCTTATTCTCAAATAAAGACATTCTGAATTCTCCTCCCTTCATAAAAAAATCAGTAAAACCTTAAATTCTACGCTCGAAATATTTAAATTCTCACTCTCTAGTATTTAATTTATTTAAAACGAATATTCAAAAACTGTCGACTCTCATAGGTTTCCAATTTGAAGTTTAATTTTCTATTTTTAATACTATAGCAACTATGATGTGTGCGCTCTGCGCGCGATTAATTTCTTGTTTTCCACTCCTTTTGTTAAAAAGGAGTTATTATCGTTATATTCCTTAAAATTACTTAAAATTCGCGAAATTTCCAAAAAAAAAAACCAACATGGTTTTCGACAACAATGTCTGATATTTTCCAGATATATATGGTAGCATCACTTTTTTAAGATAGGATTATCTACAATACTTATTATTACACTTGTTACAGATTTATTCAGATAGATATATACGCGAATGCATAAAAGTTGTATAAAAGTTGTATAAAAAGATTTTATGAGACTGGAAGTTGACACTTGAGGAAAAAAGTCGGTTAAAAATGAAGTTTTTTGTTTTGATTTGAAAAATTTACGAACATGCGGAAAGGAGAGTAAGGAAAGCAATAATGTTACAAGAGGCAAGAAAAATTGGGGCAGGCCAATAAGGTGGCGCATATTTTTTCGAATTTACGAGGCACTCAATGATGTTCTCAGCGTGTCTAATATTACCGTAAGGCCCTGACAGTAAGGTCACGAGTACGTCGACGTGTAACGTATATAACGTTTGTCGTATAAAGTATATATATATTGAAGAAAATACAAATTTAGCTGACTTCTTAGACCCGATCTGCACATATGCTGTTTGCCGACGTTATTTCTGTTTTGGTGCACGAACGACAGCATCCGGTTCATGCTGGACAACCCTCGAAATTAACCAGCTCCCTCACTTAACTTAAAAACCATAAATTTCTCCGATATCACATTCACAATTCCTTCATGGAAAAAAATAAGGATTTCAACACTTTTCTATTTTAATAATTACGCCAAAAGTTCGATGTACGTGGCGAAAAATTTTCAATGTTGAATCAAGTAGGATTTTTTTTCAGAAAAGAGAATTTTTTTAATGGTCAAACCCCCTCCCCTATTTTGAAGGTCACACCACCAAAAATAGGAGTGTGACTAAATATTTTCAAGGTATAGAGTCACTCTTTGTTTAATAAAAACCTATCTGGGAAAATACTCACACCTCTAGACATCCCCTTCATTTAATTTGAAAAGGGTAGGAGGTGTGACCAAATATTTTCAAAATTCAGATTCGTTTTTTTGGAAATAATATTGTCTCTCCGCCATAACACCACCCGTTTTAATTGGAAAGTGATAGGAGGTATGAAAAAATATTTTGAGGTAAAAGTGCAACAGCCTCACGAATATCTGCAATATTTTTTCCTTCTCTCGTTTGAAAAATGAATTTTTATTTTGACTATCGTGTAGAGTTTGAAGCATTATCTATCACCTGCTGTTCGCATCCAACTTTGACTTTCAGTTTATTTTCTTAGGTTTCATTTGTCGTCTCGACGCAATCGATCTTTCTCAACGTGGAAAATAAATTTATGAAGGCGGAGTGGAAGACGCATCATTCGGAAAAAACTACGAATGACTGCAGAGAAAAATTGCTCCGATGTTTTAGAATGGAGCAAAAGTTTTTCTTCCAAAAGAAATAAATAGAAAAAATATGAATTTCACGTTAAATTAATGCAATAATACTTCTAGAGAAAACAAAACTGACTATAAGATGATTACAGTTAATCTAAGAATCTATTTCTGATCGGGATAATGTATTACTACGTCGTTTATAGATGCAGCCACGAGGCATTATAGATTTTTCATTCTCGAAAATTGTATTAGCCTGAGTCTTGGAATAGAAAAAGATCGCGTGCGACCTGTATATATATATTTTTTTTTAAATAATGTTTAGGTAAGCCACCAACTTCGAGGAATCTCGACCCATCCAAGCAATTTTGATAATGTGAAGTGCTTGACACGCAGATGCTTCTATCAAAGTTGGGTTAATAGGCAATCCAACCTTCTACAAATGAGGACCAAGGAAAAAAATAAGAAATGTGAGAAACTAAAATGTTTTATTCAATAATCTTGAACGAAAAAACCTTTCACATAGGAAGTAAATTAAGACTATTTTGATGCAGCTAATTAACCTAAATTATAACTAGAAATGTTGAAAACATAGCATGGATAATTAATAATATTCAAATACAACACGGAAAAAAGAGTGTTCGAGTAAATTGCAGTAATTACCATTTTTATTGCAAAAATCCATATAAATTTTAAAAACTACTATTTTTATTTTAAATTTTTTCCACTTAGAAAAACCATAAAAACCAAATTTACAAATAACCATAATTTCCTTAATATTCAATTAAATGGATTAATCTTATACGTCAATCGATTCGTCTCGACACAAGGAATCTTTCTTCCCCTTACATAAGCTTAAAATTTAAGCCCTTGTACAATGCAGAGAAATAATTGTACAATTATTTCAATAACCTCAACAGATTCTACAGAAATTCACCTTTTAAATGAGCCCAAGAAATTTAAAAAATGTTTACTATTTCGAGAGTTACTGGTATTTTTATAAACCATTGAGATTTAACGTTTTTTTCTTTGCAATATCTGAAATTAATTATAACTGAAATTAATTCCCGGATTTTCTTAAATTCCCGCACAGCAGACACCCTCTTTATAGTATACATTTAAACTTTCTTTTATGATTTTAAAGTTAACAGCTTAAAATCAAAAAGTTTAATTATTAGGTTCCAATACAAAACAGCTCAAAAAAAGAAAAATTTAAAAGTAACTCAAATTTCCCTAGGGTCCAAAATATCGAACCGACCCTGCCTGCAAATATATCTATATTTGAATTAGAGACACAGGAACATATACTGAATAACAGGAGCAGAAGACTCCCCCTTTCGACTCTGGAGAGATGTCCTTGAACGAGATGGCGTAGTATCGATCCCCATAACCCTTCCCCCGAATTTGCAACCCTCGCACATCACGCTCCGGTAATTTCGTACGCGCCGTTTTGCACTCGATAAAGAGTTTTACATCTCGCGTAAATCCATATATGCAACGCACCCAAATGTCGAGTATACGATCCATATTCCCGCACACACTGAGGAAAAACTCTAAAACACAGGCTGCTCGCAACAGAGAAGAGTAAAACAGAGAAAATAGTAAATTTCCAGTCTTTTTATTCGAATTTACGGCGTAGGTTTAAATTCCAGTTTATTTGATCCAGAAGAGGTTAAAAAAGCAGCGATTTATTCTTCTCAAAAAGTTGAATTATTTTTAAATGATTTAAAACTTTTTTTAGGGGTTCTAAATTTTTTAAATCGTTGTTATATGTAATCCGATTATTTATAATCACGGGTCCTAATTTTATCCTCCCACTAAGTTCTACGTAAGTTTTTTTTAATGAATAAAGGGTTTTTAAATGTGGAGCTTCGTAATATTTTGTCACGACCCCTACCAATTACAAATGAGGGAAGGGAGTGTGACCAAATATTTTTTCCAGGTAGGAGTTTTTTCGAGAAAAGCGAATCTGAATCTTGAAAATATTTAGCTACACCCTCTGCCATTTTAAGATAGGGGGAGGGGTGTGACGATATCTTTTTTCAGTGCAGGTTTTTTTTCAAAGAAGCGAATCTGAACCTTTAAAAAGGATTGTGACTAACTATATTTTGTAAATAGGATTTTTAAAAAAGAAACGAATTTGGACCTTGTAAGTAATTGGTCACACCAATCCTTTCCATATAGAGGAAGGGAGTGTGGAGAGGCATGACTAAATATTATTTGTCATATGGGATTTTTCCCAGAAAAGAAACGAATCTTTGTCTTGAAAATATTTGGTCACACCCCTGAGATTTTCAAAATGGGGAGGAGTATGACCATATATTTTTAAAATGTATGATTTTTTGTAAATAAACGAATCTGGACCTTGTAAATATTTGATCACACCCCATATCCTTTTTCTAATGAAGAGAAGGGGTGCGGAGGGGTGTGAATAATTATGCTTTTTGCGAAATAGTTTTTGTTTCTACAAAAATCGAATTTGTATATTGAAGATATTTGGTCCCACCTCCTAATTTGGTCACATCTCCTATTAGGGGGTGTGACCAGCAAGAATAGGGCAGGGGTGTAAAAAAAAATTGTCAAAAATTTCAGATTCGCTTTTCCGTCAACAAATACTATTGTAATTATAAATTATAAAATAATATAATTGAGATTGTAAAAATTACATTCTTCATCATTAATTCATAATTAATCCCCTTTGATATAAGGAATGTGTCCATCAAAAAAATGACGGAACTAGTCCATTCCACTTATGTCGACAGATGAGCTTGGTTGTTTTCAACCCTAATTCAATCCGCACGATGGAAACATACTCTAAGCTCTACATACACTCCACTGAGATATTCCTTTCTGGTCGTTCATGTAGCAAGAGTTGAAACGTGGGGAAGTCGTCGCGTCGCTTGGCAACGAAATGAAAGGTCAGGTCCAGTTGGGAGTTGTTGACAATTTTTAGAGGCTTCATGTATTTCACACATAGGGTATCTGGCGGCGCGGCGCTCTGTTTTCAGATATTTTTTCCTTCAAGTTAAAGGGCGTATCAAAATAACGAACTTTGATGTTAATCAACACCCTATTTCCAAATCTCGCCGGCGGAAGATGCCAATAAAGTGAAAACAATTATTCTCCGCGGCTAGCGGAAATTTTTTTTCAATTTCGAATCTGACGCTGCTGATATTGAGAGTCCTTCACTACAGAGTTGGGCAAAATCAAATTCGATTAACACTTGGAAAATAAAAACAAAAGAAAAAAATTTTATCGCAAATAACGAATGTTTATTTTTTTCAGTGCTAAATATTTAGCAAGTGATTTTGGAATTGTAAAAAAAAAAAATATTTTTTATAATATTTCACAGTTTAGCGGTTAATTTCCTTTAAAAAAAAATTAATAAATTAAAATAAAAAAACAAATGGTTATAACATACAAAAATCGTAAAAATTCAAAGAATCTATGTTATTGTTATTGAAATTGATTATTTTCAAAATATTTAAAGTATTTTATAGGATTTTAAAATGGCCTTTATTGTCCTGTCAAAAGATAAAAGAATATTTAAAATATTAATTCTCTTCTATGATATCACAGGGATCATTCATTTATTACGTAACGTTTTTAGAGGGGAGAGAAAGTTAAAGAGGAGCTGTTATGGTCCTGTTACGATGAGGGGGGAATTAAGGGAAATGTTACGTAAAATTCAGCGGTAGGAATTCCTTGAAAATATTCGAAATCCTTTGAAAACTTTCAAAATAACTTGAGATATTTTAATTTATTTCAATCCCTTGAAATCTTTTTAAATCCATCTATACCAATAATATATTTCAAAATCCTACGAAATCCTTTAAATTTTGCGAAAACACTTAAAAATTTTTTTATTTTGTTTAAATCCCTAGAAATCGTGGTCGGGTGGTCAATAAAAGCGTATGATCAATGGGGATCACCTGGTCTAGAAGAGTCAAGAAGGGCGTATGGCATTGCTATAAACATATTTAAAATTTGCATAAAGTAACTGTTTCGGTAACGCATTACTGTCAATCACTGGCAGAGATGCGGTGGCGCCAAAAATTGCTGAACCTCCAAGACACGGATTAGCAAACCTCAATTAAATACTAAAACTCTCTCGACCTCCAATTTTCTCCTGTTTACACACCAATGCAGCATTTGTAGCGAGCATATCCACTTGAGAGGCCAACTCATGAGCAGAAAATTGAGCTCGACTACCACCGCATTTGGAATTGGAACTGTTGGCGAGTTTCTGCCTGGTTCAGGGTTACGATCAAGGCGAGGTATTTCAACACGCTCAAGAGATCGAAACGTCTCGTTTCACTTTCTCGTTCGTGAGAGTCGTAAAGTCGGAAAATATCGCGAGGAAAGGAATGGGAATGGGAATGGCAGTGGAGTATGAGGTAGAGCTACTGGATTCTAGGGTAAGGAGGAGAGGATGCGTTGGCCCGTTGGGGTTGTCTGCTTAGAGGGCCAATTATCCGCGATATTTCGAGTTTTTACGACAAGCTTTCTCCTCCGAGGTATATCTCAACTAAGAATAGTCCCAGTTCCGGGAGATTCGAAGACGAGAGTTTTTCTACTTTTCTGCAATAAATACATTGATGACTACACCGAAGAGGGTCAAATTTATTGACATTTCTTGCGGAAGTGGAAGTTATTATAACCTTGGCTATATTGGGGTCGTCCATTTATTACGTAACTCTTTTTTTGACGATTTTTTTACTTTTCCTCCACCCTTGTAAGGTTACCATAACCATAGACCGTGACACACTCCTCCTCCCTTAATTATTACGATACTAATATAATCTGATATAATTTTAACTGATGTAATTTTTACTAATAAAATTTTCACTAATGGTGGATTCTGTGTCAAGTGAAGAAAAAAACAAAATTGTTAAAAATTTTTCGTAATTTCTCGAAATTCGCTAAAAATTGAGTGAAATCTCTTAAAATCCTTTAAATTTTCTTAAATTCCTTAAAATCTATTTAGAATCCTTAAAATTTTTTAATTTTTTAAAACTTTAGCGTATTTTGAAAGATTCCAAGCAAGTTCACGTGATTTCAAGAGATTTTAGGAACTTCAAAGAATTATGAATAATTTTGTACGATATTCAAAAATTGCTAGTGATTTATAGGGGTTTAAAAGATTTCAAGGATTTTCAGAAGAGTTAAGGGTTTTTGAAAATTTTAAATTATTTAAAAAGATTCCAGAAAAATTCAAGGGATTTAAAAGATTTTGAGGAATTTCAGAAGGTTTAACGGTCCTTAAAGATTTTAAGGGATTTAAAAAATTTCTAGGGAAGTTAAAAGATTTTAAAAGATTTGAAAAATTTTAGATTATTTTAAAAGATTCCACAAAAATTTCACTCGGTTTATAGAGGTTTCAAGGGATTTCAAATAATTTCAAAAAATTTATGGAATCTTTTAAGAACTCCGAGAATTTCAAATATTTTTACAGATTTTCACAATTTGATTGGAATTTAAAAGATTTCAAAGGATTTGAAAGATGAAAATAATCTAAAATCTTTCAAATCGTTTAAAATCTTTTTAATTCCCTTGAAATTGTTTAAATCCCTTAAAATCTTCAAAAACCCTTAAATCTAAAATTCCTTAAAATCAGGACCATAACAGCTCTTTTGATCCCCTCCCCCCCAAAAGCATTACGTAATATATAGACGACCCCCTTCAATATGACCTACCCTCTCTCCCCATAAGAAGGCTTTTCGTCAGTAAAAAGTAGTTTGAGAAGAAGATTAATCTCGAAATTAGATTCGACCTATTTACCAGCAAAATTAAATCTCCTCCCTTCGCTTTTAACAAATGAGAAAAATTCTTTACCCGCAGAATCTAATCACCTCACGCTCTGGCCCCTTTTTCACCGAGTTTATTTAAACTTACTCGGCCCTCTCACTCTTTCCTCACTCGTGTTTATCGTGTGTCACTAGCTGTCTTAAGTGTGTATACAAAAGCATGGAGCGGGAATATTCACCCTTCAGGGGTTCACAATACTCAGGGGGAAGTCGGATGGAAGAAAAAATGTAAAAAGTGGGGTGCAGGGGGATGAGGGAAGGGGGAGGGCGTGAACTGATTAGAGTATACGAAACACGTAATGAGAGTGCAGTGATGACAGAAAAATGAACCTTGCCTAAGCTCACTGGAATGGAGGTCTAAGTTTAAGTGTAAGTGTGTTGAAAAGACAAATCAGTGGTGTAACTATCTGAAGCAAACCAGATTCCAGTCGGTCTAATTTTAATTCTTCTAAATTAGAAATTCTCCAGTTTGAAGTCTTCCAAAATAGAAACTTGTAAATAATCATTATTATTCTCAATTTAACCGGGATGCTCGCCGGGATGGCAATTTTAATCGGAGAATAAAATTCCTGGTCAAAAAACACTTTTCAAAAATAGTTTTTTTTTAAAACCAATTTTTCCGTCGTCTCATAATAATTTAATAAGATATTTTGTATTGTTTATTTAAGAACGTAATCAAATATATAATTCAAAGTAACTTATATTTCTTTTTTTAACACTATAATATCCATTTTCTAAAAAAAAGTGATTCCAACTTTGCGGTTAGCTTCAGTTTCATAATGCCGTCAATTTAAATAAATATATGTACATAAATATGTCAGAGTAATTTAAAAATGTCGGAAATTGAAATAATTCTTTAAAAATGTCATATACAAAACATATAATTTTTCTGAATTTTAGTCTTGGAGATATTTTTTTTCATCGCTCAATGTTGTGCCTTGTATATTATGTAAGGTAATAACCATGGAACATTGATCTTGGGTCATTTTCTCTCGACCACACCGGAGATGTCCGATTTCTTTGAACGCAGCCACCCTTTGGTGGCGTTTACACCACGGGGGTGCTGGAGCAAGTCCGGCGTTGCAGCTTTTACTCGTCAGGATATTGCGACGCACGGACATGGACATGATCATGAAGGATATCGAGGGCACATTATTTACCCACTGCTCTCTATCATCCAGACATAGCTTCATTTTTTTCATGCTTGATCTATGTTTCCCATAAAACTCGCAACAAAGAACCGGATAGCGATTTTGGGAACTGTGTAACCGTTATGATTACACAAGAGTGGAAAAATTGGATGAGTCAATATCGAAACCATCTATATTGAATTACATCCATTTTTATAATAAGTCCGCACAAAGGAAGGAAATAGACCATATTTATTATAAAATAGGATTGCCCTTGGACGAGAAACCAGGAAACTAATACTAAACACTGTTAAATACTAGCTGTGAAATTGTATCAACTACTGTGCTCATTCAATGAGCACTGTATGTTGTTAAAGGATTTTCTATTCAAAATTGAAATGAGAAGATATCCTTTAAAAGTTAAAAGATTTTTTCATTTTTCTACTACTTTGTATATTGTAAAGAACCAAATTTGAAACAATCAATTACCAACGCTATAAAATGTATAAAATCTGAATTTCCTTGTTTGAAAGTTTGAGGCGTCCAATTTTTTACATTTTATATTGTAGCGCGTCCAATTAGGAAAGATTCGAAGTATTTATAATGCAGTTTATAAATAAATCTACTATACTTTTACGAGGCAGCACCGAGATAAAAAAAATTGAGCAACGACTCTGACATGGATCCAAGCCAAAGTAAAATACACTCGCCCCGGTTATAAATATAAATATATTACATTCACCCCGTGGCAAGTCGCTTGCGAGAAAAGTACATTTCCCTGAATTCTGATAACGACTACGAGGAAAAATGTTTAGGCATATTTCTCGCGCTCAATCGACTGTGTCGAGCTGCCGCTACAAAATCGCGGTTCGGAAATCGAAAAGGGAAGGAAATGTACTGAATTATTTAATTGATTGGAATTTTTTAAAGATTTTCTTGATTTGAAGAATTTCTCTCAATTTTTTCTTGTTTTCAAGCCATCAGGGGTCGAAATCCCTTAAAATTAATTTAAATCTTTGATATGCATAGTGATCCCAAAAAAATCCCTTCACTTTTTTGAAATTATTGGAAATTCCATGAAAATCCATTAAGATATTTCAAGGAATTTCATATGACTTTAAGGAACTTCAAAGGATTTTTAAGAGTCATTAAAATAATTCTTTTAATCGTCTTTTTAAGGATTTATTTGAACAGAGCCGAGCGCGCGGAGCGCGAAGTTTAAAAAATATTAAAATCAAATATCGAGCGCAAAGTGCGCGTCTCCTGATGAGAGAACCTTAAGTAAATAAATTTCTCTTTTCTTCTGAAATAAAAAACAAATTTTGTAATTTGCACATGAAGAATATATGTATAACCGAGCGCGAAGCGCAACGACCAAATACTTCGAAGCTCGCGATGAGAATGTGCCTGCAAAGCGGGCAGATTTTTTATAATAGGATTTTTGTTTTCAGAAAATTAATTAGTTAAAGTAATCAAATATTGCAAGTAATAAATCCAGAATAGTTTTTTTAATCTTGATGGGGTATTGACCAGACCTTTCCAGTTTTCCAGATTCGGACCACATTAGAACCAGGGAAAACTGGTCAGGACCCCATCAAAATTTCTGAACAGGTGGTTTTGCCGTGACAGCCTTCAATTAAGCCACTTCTATTTCAAGAGTTTGCTTTCACTGATTTGATATCTTCAAAAAATACAACACTACACCATCTGTTTTGAGTAAACCCACCTTCTTCTGCTATAATTGATAAAATCAATCTAAAAGACTCCAAATTGAAACAACAATTTTGTTTTTAGACCAGGATCGAAAATATTATGATTTCATGTGCCTGGAGAGAGAAGGATTGCCCCATAGTTTTTCCTGCTATTAAGTCCTTGAAGTGTTTAACTTACATCGCATAAATCGAGCTTCTCGGATCGAATCACGTACGGTGATGTTTTTGCCCAGGAACCCTTCTGCTAGGGCTATCTAATTAACCAATTGCATTAGTGTACTGGGGATAGTAAGAGGCGAGGTAAACATTGTATTATCGTCTCTGGAGAACTACCATGCGCAGGTGTTTTACACTCAAGGATCTCGTATTCTGGTACACAATGGGAATAGATAAGTACGTGAGAGAGAAGAAAGATGAGAGAGGGAGAAAGAGAAAAGGGTGAAGATACAGGGAGAGACAAATAGAATTTCCATCGTTCAGAATCCAAAAGC
>JAUESH010000037.1:2975423-2985951 GCA_032275165.1 Synergus magnus
TTTTCTCGCAATTCAGTTAGTCTACAAATTGGCTAACTTCCAATTTCATATTTCTTTAAAGAAAATAATTAAAATACTTTTTACAAATTTTATACAGCTATACAATGTAGAAGCTTTTAAAAAAGGTCCTCGATAATTCTCGTGCACTCAGTAAGAGTATAAAAGAGCGAAAATCCGTATAAAAAATGGGTCTTTCACCCCGAATACAAGTTTCCTTAACTGGAAAGCAAGAGGTGAATTCGCTCGCGAGGAAATGTTCACGATTTCACGCATTTTACAAGCTCGAATCATCATCGGTGCGCAGTTTACAATGCCAAGAACCCTGAATGAATCCATTCCGCTCGGATGAGCTCGGATAAAAAACTTTTTTCGGGGTGACTGACAGAGGTTTGGGTAAACTACGCCCTCGGTGCTTTTAGCTTTGAACCTTTACATCTCGACTGAAAGGGTTTTAAGAAGTTCGCGACCGATTTAATCCGACATTGTTCGCCGTCGAAGCCGAGAACTCTATTCAATTGGGTCTTCCCTTTCAACATTTTTATTTACTCGCTCAACTCGCGTCACTGATCAAATCTCAAATCTCAAGAAAAATAAACAAACATAGGACTAGATATTTTTTGTAAAAGTATAAGAAAGCCCAAATCATAAAATGTTATTTCAAGACATCAAAATTCCACACGCAGGGTGGCCAACTGGCCATTTTATAATCAGAGAATACAATTCGGAAAAGGATTCAAGGGATTTCAAATAACTTTTAATAGTTTAAGGATTTCTAAGAAATTTTCAAGAGATTTTACAAGATTTAAAAACTTTTTAAAGGGTTTTAATAGATTTTAAGGGATTTCAAAGGATTTTAAAAGATTTTAAGTTATTTTAAGGAATCTCAAGGGATTTTAAAAAGAATTCAAAAGAGTGTCAGGATTTACAAAAGATTTTAAAGCATTATGAGAGATTTTGGACTATTTTAATCTTCAATTTCAAGACTTTAAAGATTGCAAGACTTCTTAAAGGATTTCAAAAGATTTTAAAGGATTTTAGGAGATTTCAAGTAATTTGAAGATATTTCAAGGGATTTAAAAAAATTCGAAGGAGTTTCAGAATGTTTAAAAGATTTTCAAGGAATTTAAGAGATTTCAAGAGTTTTCGCAATATCTCGAGACATTTTGAATGATTAAAAAAAATTTCAAGAAATTTTGTGGGATTTCAGAGAATTCCAAAAAATTTCAAGTTGATATTTTCAGTGAGTGTAGAGAATTTTTTAGGGTTTCAAGAGATTTTAGGAAATGTTACGAAATTTTGAAGGATTTTCAAGAAATTCCACAAGATTTAAAGTTATTTTGAATGATTTTAAAGAATTTGAAAGGATTTTATGTAATTTCAATAAAAAAATTTCAATAGATTTTAATCGTCTGTTATTTTGTGGCAAAAACAGAGGTTGTCGTACGTTTCTGAGGTCGATTAACCTCTCTCAGGTTCGATGTCCACTGTGATCGTAACATAACACGTGTTTCGTACACTTATGCATATTTGGAGGATACAGCTTGTTCCTAATGATATAGTGGGTGGAAGTGGGGTTTGAAGGGAGGAAGCATTCAGCGCTGAGTTTTCAGCGTTCAGCGTCCCTCATCCGTTCGTTGACAAATCCGCGTGCTGACCAAAGACAGGAATGAGTCACTGCCGGTCATTGCATTGCCGGTTCTTCGACCGCACGCGATTTGTCTGACTCGCACTGATAAGGATGTCAGGTAAAATTTATGAAAGTCATTATTTTTTATCTAAATTAGCAGACTGTATAGGATTGAGCTGATATGTGCTGCTTTTTAATCCGGCCTAACTGGTTTCCTCTTTTCATTTAAATTGTAATAGTCAGCTTTAATCAACTCTAAATCTAACTAGACGAATTAGTAACTCCTTTAATTTGACTTAACCATTCTAAGATAGGCCGATTATAATTTTAAGAACATTGCGACAGTCCAACAGTATTATTTTTTTAGCCTCGATTTCCAACCTCACTTTCCAAAAACCTTCTTTCCAAACCTTTTTTCTACATAGTTTTCCCAATCCTCTTTCCAACAATGAAAACTCGTAGCTCTGAATTCGATCTCGGGATTTTACCTTTGATTGTTTGTGATAATTTGAAAAGTTATAGTTAAAAAATCAATTTTTTTAAATTATAAATAACCATAACTTTTGAAGATTCAAAAGTTATGGTTTAAAAATTCCATCTCTCAAAATTCCATAAAAGTACTTAAAATATTATTAAGATTTTTTTTTAATTCCATAAAACCCCTGCAAAATCTTTGTAATTCCTCGAAATAAACCCCATCAATTAGAAATTAACGTCTATATAAATTACTTGAATTTTGAATCGTTAAAATATTAAATTGCATAATCGGTGATACATAGAAATTCGAAGTTGGAAGTTGTCTACTCCTCGTTGCGTTGGAATCATTTATCGCAATTTTAGTGGACGTCGAACCCGAAAGAGGTTAATCGACCTCGGAGAACGTGCGACATCCTCTCTTTTTTCCACAAAGCAAACAAAAAACGATACTTATGTCATTTCGAGCGAAATGGCAACTCGGGGACACGTTACTTGGGTTTTTATAGAAGTTAATAGTTTTGAATGTGGACGAATTACTGTCAGACATCAAGATTCAGGTTCCAAGATTCAGTGGCTTTAAATTGTCTAGATGGATGTTTTTCTTTGAAGAACTTACAGATGTCGAGGTAATTACCTACGTGAGTTAGCAGAATAATTTCGTTGTTTGCGGGATCCAAAGTTTTGATAAGGATAATTTTAGAATAGAGGGTCTTAAATTCAGACTATCAAGATTACATCTTTCCTATCTAAAAAAAACTGATGTTACCATATATCTCGAAAATATCGAACACGTTGCTGTCGAAAACCTGACTGCTTTTTTGCAAATTGCAAAAATTGTGTGAATATGCCAAATTCGAAAACTATCTTCAGACTATTTTCGTTGTCAAAATGATTGCTGTCAAAAAGGTTATAAGACAGAGAATACGATTTTTACGAAATTTATTGAAACTTTAGAAATATGTATTTCAAGGAATACTATGAAATTTACCAGCTATTGCGGTTTCATGGAATCTAAAGAAATTTAAAGGGATTTTACGAAATTACCTTGGATTTCCAGGAATTTTAAGATATTTAATGAGATTTCATGGGATTTTGAGAAATTTTAAAAGATTAATTGATATTTTGTGACATTTTAAGTAATTTTAGGAACTTATGAGCACAAAAAAAACAGAAGGGAAAATTTGTTGCGAGTAACTTTCAAGTGAATAAAATTTAATTTTTTCGCATCGAAACAAAAGAAGATACAATAAGTTAATATGGTAACATTTTATTTTATTTTTATTTTATTTTAACATTCTTAATTGAGACTTAACAAGTCGAACAAATTTCAGGAGCGAATACAATTAAACGAGAACTTGCTGTACAACACAGGAAGTCTGGTTGTTTGCAAGACTTTTTACTTAGTCGAACGTCAAATGACTGGATCGAGAAAAGGATAAAAAAAAAGGGGAAAGAAAAAAGAGAGTTCATCGAACCATATCGTTCTGCACTTTGTAAACCTCACGCAATATCTGTCGAGCTCAGGCGAAACGTTTCCTCTTTCCTCGAATCGTATCGCGTGAATCGGATCGTCCCATTTCAGAAATTAATCCTTTTCCTTCTCTTTTGGACACTTTTCAATTCGCTGTAACGATTCAATATTTTTCATCTTTTGTACCGCTTCTCTCTTGAGCTCCAACTTTATTGCGATATTATTTTCACATGAGTACCAAAAGTAGCGAAAAATAATGTAGATGTACCTTATGCGATCATAAACCCGCCTTTACCGTTTTAACTGCATTTTGCATTTGTCGTAATTCAATATGCAATTTAATATGCCAAAATACCTTAAGTAAAATATGTAGCTGCTTTGCTAAAAAAAAGTGTCAAAATCAGTAATAATGACGCGAATCGACATCTCTAATTTCTGTACAATCATTTTTATACACAAATTATGTAAAATATTTTTACACAGGTTTGTCATGTGAATTCACAAAATCTCAAGACATGTTGAATGATTTAAAATAATTTCAAAAGATTGTATAGGGTTTCAAAAAATTTTTCAAAATAAGAATCGAATGACTTTCAAAATATTTCATAATATTTTAAGTGATTTTAAGAAATTTAAGGGATTTCGGAGAAACTTTAAAGGATTTCAAGAAGTTTTAATGGATTTCAGAAGATTTGAAGGGATTTTAAAGAATTTCAAAGAGTTTAAAGATTTTCAAGATATTTCATGAGATTTTTTAAGAAATTTAGAATGATTTTTAAGAATTTTAAGGGATGATGATGATGTGGATAATGATGATAATAATTATGATATTCATGATAGTCATGACAATCACTGTCGTGACGATAATGATGATGATGATGATGATGATACTAATGACGCTGTTATTCTAAAAACGCCTTAAAATTTGGACTCGCACCGAACATATCAGCAAGTTATGCACTATGGTAAAAGGCAATGCTCCGCTGCGTTTACGCAAATAATTGGCGCAAAGCCATAAATATAAGCGGACAATTAACACATGTGCGTCCTTAGAACACGAATGGTGAAAACGAGTCTCGACTAATGTAGCATCAGGCACTTGCAGCAGACCCGCTGCCATAGTTAACAGATCCGCGCCGACCGGTCAAACAAACTCGCATCACATCGCATCGATGAACTGTGCTTTTCATTAAACACGCCGACACACCAAAAGTGAGTCATCCTTATCCTCATCCTCTTCTGCTGCCTCGGTTATAAACTCCTCCGAACGGTCTCTTCTCAAAATTAAATAGCCCAGACTCATAACCCTCGCTCATTTCGAAAGGTTTTCATCCCATTTTTGTGAGACAATATCGGCGCCACGTTTCTTGATACACTTTTTTTTTCTTGCACCCAACCTGTTCCTTTTCTATAAATCACTTGAAATCTCTTGAAATCCTTTTAAGTTCATCTAAAATCCCTTTAAATTCCCTAAAATTACTTCAAATATCTTGAAATATTCCGATAGTCCGATTCTTTTAGATTTTTTTGAAATTCTTTTTCCCTAAAATAAATATCTTGAAATATTTTGAAATTTCTTGGAATCTTTTGACATTTAAAAAAATTCTTTGAAATCCGAACAAATTTTTGAAATTTTTTAAAATCATTAAAATGTCTTAAAATTTTGTGAAATCACTGGACAATAAAATAGAAACTTGCTATGCAAATTACTGGAAGATTCTAGAAAATTGAAATTCGAACCCTCATAAATTCCAGGAGTTATGAATTACAAATTCAATATCGTGATCCTAACAGCAAGTCCCATTACCGATTCTCGAGTCAGACCGGATTATTCAGGAGCAAGAGAGAAGAAGAGTGAAATGGTTTGAATTAGACTGTACGTGCACAATGTACATTCGTGTGTAAATAGGAAGTGTGACGTATCCAGGAGGCAGCTACCAGCTTCCTATGGCGAGCAGTCGAGCACATTATCGAGTAGCTCATACATTACCATAAACCCACATCCAAACCCATTCCTAAACCTCTTGGCGATAATGCCACGCCATTGTCGTGACTAGCAAGCGTGGACAATTTCACGCTATGCCCGTGAGTTAGCGTGACGTATAACTTCAACGTCATTCAATCCTAGCTTCAAAAATTCAAGTCTTCACGCTAACTTACCCCGCGGAAAGGGAAATGAAAACAAGTGAAATGGGATGTTTTTGCTAGAATAAACCAAAAATTGACAGTGTTTGACAGTAACGGATTTGACGGGAATTCAAAGAATTTAAAAGAATTGAATGATTTTCAAGATATTTCACAAGATTTCAAGACATTTACAATCATTTTAAAGAATTGTAAAGCATTTTATGGGATTCCAAGGAATTTCAAAGAATTTAAGGTTTCTCAAGAGATTTCGCAAGGTCTCAAGACATTTTTAATGATTTTAAAGAATTTCAAAGAATTTAAAGTATTTCAAGGTATTTTAAGTGATTTTAAGTAATTTCAAGAATTTTAAGAATTTTAAGAGAGTTCAAAGAGATTTTAAAGAATTTCAAGTGATTTCAGGTAATTTTAATGACCCGGAATTATTCTATAATTCCAATTTCAAAAATTTTTTTATATGATTCAACTTCATCAATTGAAAAAAGGTGAATAGATGGCGATGTGTGATGATTGTTAACGCTTCCATACAAATCATTATTATCTAATTAAGAAATCATGCAAGAAAGTGAGATGATGATGAACGAAGCTAATTAATGATTAACTTGTTTCTTTCTTTCTACGTACGTACTTTTTTTTAAACACCCTGAAATCCCCGAAAATTCTTTCTACTCTTTCTAAATTATTAGAAGTTTAGTTTCAATTTTGAGTCATTAAGAAGCTGAAGACATTTAATCTGAAATAAGAAGTGACCTCGAGAATGCGGAAACGAAATTTCCAATACACGAAAGGTTAATTCCATTTGACAAGTTTTTAACATCCCGCATTGAAACGCATTCGACGTCGCTCTTAAAATCGCTGACGTCACTGGAGCTCGACAGGAGGCGCGTCGACCTTGTTCAAAAGGTCTGAGCAACTCTGAAGCTGAGGGGTTTTCGACCTTTTCCAACTACGTAGACCGTAGACATTTTCCGAAGTGGCCTCGACTCTCCAAGATTATCAAGAGTAAAGACCGGCTGTGTGGACGCACCAAGTTCGCACAACTTTAGTCTTTCACTGTTTGCCCACTCGAAAAATGCCGACTGTTTAGATGGAATAATAATTATCTTATTTTTTACCGCATCTCAAATATTTTGTATTGCATTCTACACGGAGAAAAAAGAGTCTACTAATCTTACGGAATGGTGACAGCATGTATTTTTCTGTAATTTTTACAGAAATCCTGTAATCTTTACGGAATTATATGTATGATTTACCGAAAAATCTTGTAAGATTTACAGAAAAAACTAGCTGAACTTTTGACGCATTTTAAATTCAAAAAGCTCCTGCACAATGCAGTGAAATAATTGTACAATTTTTCAATAAGTCTATCAGATTGTATAGAAACTTACTTTTAAAATTATTCCAAGAAATTTAAAAAATGTTCATTATTTCGAAAGTTATTGATATTTTTATAAAAGAAGATTGAGATTTGACGTTTTTTTGCAATATATCTTTTCAAAAAACTGACCAAGTGACTTCGTTCTGGGCTCATTTTAAGCAGAATTTTGATAGCCTTCAACTTACTTAAAAGAGAAAATGTAATCTTTAACGTAATTAAATTTAAGAGAACTAAAATGATCATCGAAAATATTCTTCCAATTCTAACCGCGGATTAAATAATACACTTGTTTTTTTCCTGTGATATGGCAGACTAAAGATTTGAACCATCTCGATTGAAATGCAGACACCCCATTTCATTATAATGAACATTTTTAATATTTCCTGTTTCACACATTTCAAACACTGAAATAGTACATTTAAATATTTACGTAAGAAAGGGAGAAAATGGAGAAAAAATGGTTGAAAAAAAGGGTTTTGTACGGATAGAAATGTTGGAATGGGTGAATAACTCATGAAGGATTGAAAAAAGGGTGTTATTATCTTATATATCGAGTATACACAACCGGTGAAGTACTATATATCTTATGAATTATTTTGCGCCTTTCTAGAGAAAATATTTTTTTTTTTAATTCTGCGTTTAAAATTTCTGGTACTCACAAAAATCTTGATAAAATATACAAGCTGCACTCACCTGAAACAAAAAAGAAATTATAAGTATCCTCGCAGTTCTGAGTCTTATTTTTAAAAATATTTCACACTTTCAGTGCTGCAAGATATTAGTACTACTCATTTCTCAATCCTCTATGAATTATTTATTCATGCCTGTATTTCCTTCCCCATCTTCAATACTATCAGTCGAACCCTTGATTTAAAAACTCTCCCTCTCAATTCCATCTATAACTTTTTAAAGTAAATAACCCCTTTTGTTAAACATGCGACATAACTGTTTTTTAATTCTTTATTCGATCATCCTTATCCTTTTCAAGAGATTTTAAGGGATTTCAAAAGAATTCAGAAGGCTTTAGGGATTTTCAAGAGATTACAGATTTATAATAGGCATCGATAAGTAAGAATTTTAAATTATCATAATAAAGTAAAAAATTAAATTAAAATTTTTAATTAATTGGTGATACAATCAAAAATATGTATATTATCATATTACTACGATGACCTCCATGCGATTATTAAGCGTTGCTTAACTTCAGTAATCGAACGAGAAGCGAAAAACCACACGATGCATCCAATCGGACACATTTAATTGAAATTTAATGATTTATAAAATGACTTAAAATGTCCCTGAAGTCTTCAATTTTTAATGCATCTAATTAGACATTTTCATTTTCCAATATTTTTATTCTGAAATTTTAAATAATATGTCCAAATTATATTATACTCAAAAAATATCAAATTTCCAAATTTTGAATGACTTAATTGTAAATTTATTCAATCCTGAATTAAGAATTCAAGAAAGTTTTTTATATTTTGAAATTACACTTGAAAATCTTGAAGCTAACAGGCGTGCGATTATTTTGTTTTCCTTCTTTACAACTTCAAGTCATTCAAACGCCAATCAGGTTTGCAACAACAATGTATGCGAGACTTTCGAGACATTTCGTTACATCACTTTTTTTTTAGAGAGAATTTTAGACTCCGATTCAGAGTTACTGTAAATGCATAAAACTTCAATTAACGTCTTTCAAGCTTTTTCTCTCAGTCTTTTATAAACGTGAATGTTGATCAAAGTTAAAAAATATTGTTGAGCCATTGCGGTTGCGCCAACAAGTTCGCACGACCTTAGAGCGTTTCAGTGTTTGCCCACAAATCGACAAGAACTGGTCGGTGCAGGTTTTTCAGAGCGGTATAACGAACTAACTGCTGCAGTAGGTCGGATAGGATGTGATGGGACTTTAGTTGAACCAGAGGGGAAAAGAGGAAAGCTTCGTAGTTTTGCCTTTTCCCTTTTGTCAAGTGCAGACAGGGATGGAATACAGTGGGTTGGATATAAAATCATGCATGCATGATTTGTGTACTTGTGCCTATGCATGCATATTTTTATGAATGCACTTGAATCTATGCCTGCATGCATAGGTATATGCGTGTATGTTGTATGTATGTATATATATTTGTGTATGTGTGCACTTGTACTTATGCATTTAGGGATGTATGCATCAATGTGTGCATGTATATGTATGTATGCACTTGTGCTTATACATGCCGGCATGCGTGTATGGTATATATGTATACAATATGTATGTATGTACGTATGTATGCAACTATGCATGTATGAATGTATGCACTTGTACAAGAGATTGTTGCAGCCGATGTGTCGAATGGCCTTGCCCTTCAAATGCAAGGCCAGAGTTCATGAGCGGTCTCCACAACACTTATCGTGGTAATGCACCATTCTGACTTATAACTATACCACCAAAGCAACTTTAGAGGATGTGTTACGCATCCATGTTTAACCATCATTCAAGAAAATTTGTTACTGCTATATATGTAATGGGTTAAAGTAAGGGGTGTAGCCAAAGGATTTTCAATTGGAAACTCATGCATTAGAATATATCCTTTTCTTTTGGAACCACCTCGGAATCTTGAAACAGCCGCAGGTTGTTCTCACAAGGACTCTCGTCCTGCCGACATCCTCTGGATGTCTGACATGTGAGTTATGTCGATTCACTTTTTGTTTTCTCAGGCGATATTTAATAATGAGGGCGAGACAGCTGCTTGTGCACAGAAACCGCAAACGGCAATACCAGACGTACAAACCACAAAGTGCCAAACGTATTATAAAATTCAAAAGTGCAGACGCGAGACGAATGATGCTCAACCGCAAAATGCGGGAAAAATAAGATTGATTGGTCGCAAAGTATTCTAATGTTAATAAAAATCCGCGAGAGTCATTGGAAATTAACCGTATCTTCATTCATCTGAATAATAAACGATCATGTCATCTGAAAATTGAAGAGTATGGAATAATTTCAGAAAATTAGCGCTTTCAATAAACTTTTTGTTTTAAATCCTGCTTTATTCATGCTAAATTTCTTATTGCATTAAACATATTACTGAAAGTTTTCAACATGGTTTTCATAATGTCGCATATTGTTATAATCTCTTAAAATTCCATTAAATCATTGAAAATCTACGGGAAATTGTTATCACGATTTTTCAGTGGGAAAATTAAGAAATTAAAAAAAATTATCATTAAAAATCACCCAAATTTCGTTCCTTTAAACTTTCAAGAGTCGTTGCTTGTAACTTAATAGTCCTGAAAATCTCTTAAAATTCATAGGAACCTCTGGAAATTCCTTTAAGTTCCACGAAATGATTTTAAATCCCTTAAGATTCTGTAAATTTTAGGAACTTTTAAGGTAATTCAAGGGATTTTAAGGAATTTTACGAAATTTCATTGGATTTTCAGGTATTTT
>JAUESH010000037.1:2996958-3007848 GCA_032275165.1 Synergus magnus
AGCCAACAAAAAAGTTTGGTTGCACAAATACCAACAAAATTATTTTGTTGTCCGGACCAAACCTTTTTTTCAGTGTACATTGAAAAAACTGCTAGATGAGGACATTAAAATATTTGATTGCTACGCATCTAAGAACACTTTTTATTGTCTTAACAAAATTTTTTACTGTCTTAACAAAACTTTTTGTTATCTCAACAAATCTTTTTGTTGCCTAAACAAAACTTTTTGTTGTCTCAACCAAAATGTTTTAAAAATTTCTGTTGGCTAAACAACATTTTTAGTCGGAACAAAAAAAAAATTTGTTTTCTGTATAGCAAGCAAACATTTTGTTATCCCCACAAAACAGTTTTTTCAGTGTATATAATATATGTACTTTAAAAAAACTGAAATTTGGAAGATACGAGATTCTTGATAGGAACCAATAGGGTGTAAATTAAATCTCTGGCAATTTGCGGGTTTGTTGGCGTTCAAAGGCGAAACTTTCTTTCTTTTTTTTTTTTGTTTATGTACTTTCTTTTTGGAAGCCGACGACAGTCGGTGACATATTACCTACTCTATGGGGTCCAAACGACCCCAGGTGCGTCTGGTCTGGCTCAGTGGAGCGTACACAGGCTGCTGTTACTCTGCTAACAACAGGTTTGCCAATAATTGTCCACGGCACAAACTAAACCACCACGAATCTTCTTTTGGTTGCAGACCATTCTCAAAAATATGCTTTATACCGGCCGGCATGAATACCACAAACTTCAAAAGAATTCGAAGATTTATTCTCCACCTTTCTTTTCATTCCATTATATTCCATTTAAGATGTATCTCAATTACCAATTTATTCCCAATTACGATTTCCAGTTCATTGGTAACAGCATCTTCCGATTTTTCAAATTTTAATAATCCATTCTGAAACTCTACCTATTCATTTATTTATTTCACCAGCAATATGCATAAACAATTAATAATAATAAGATAAAAAAAAGGATACAAAATTACATGATTTTAATGTGGAATTCAACAATTTTAGGCCCTTCAAATATAAACATTGTTTTCAATTTTAAGGTAAGTAGATTTGATCATTTAGTGACAAAAAACCATTTTAAACAAATATAAAAAAAAAAAAAAATTATATAGTATATTAAATCTTTTTAAAGCCTCTGAAAATTGTTTTGAATAGAATTTCCAGTTGACAGAAAATCGCAATTAATTTTGTGAAGGGGTTTGAGCTTTGAATAAAAATCGAGAGAATTAATTTCAGATTATTTCGAGCAAATTAACAAGAATCCAACTTTGGGAAGCGAGAAAGATTTATTTCCTCGGTAATTAAATTTCCTACACTTTGAGCGGCGATAGAACCACATTCTGACCGAACGAATTGCTCCTAACTTGGTTGGTATGGACACAAGGTCCTGTAGCCGAAGAATTTCGACGATTAAACTCTCCAGTTTCAGAGTGGAGAATTCATCCCTTTTACACGAGTTTCGTCGGGATAGTATAGCATTATAGTGTCTCCCCTTTTCCTCGTTTTCAAGTCATTCGAGAGTAATTCTCATTTATTGCGAGGAGGCTTAGAAGCTACCACAAAGCCTGGAATTCAACATGAATATGCAAAACTTTTGTCATTGTACAATGTACACTGCCCCAGTTTTGTAATTCACAAGTTCAAATGTCCGACTTAAAACTCCAATTCGACTTTTTAAAATGAACTGCCTAAACAAGAAAACTTTCCCAGGAAAAAAATATGGGCAATGACTGTTCATTTTGTGTACCGAAAAAATGAAGAGATTTGGTTGGACTTTTTAAATTTTTTAAAAGATTTCCAGGTATAATGTATTTTAAAGGGTTTCAAAGGATTTCGAGCGATTTTTAAAGATATAGAGGGTTTTAAAAAATGTAAAGGATTACAAAACATTTTAATAAATTTCAAGAAGATTTTAAAAATATCAAAGGGTTTCAAAAGGTTAAAGAGGATTCCAAGCAATTTTTGAAGAGATTTTAGGGGTTTCAAAGGATTTCAAATATTTCAAGAGATTTTTAAGATTAAAAATGATTTTCAGAGATTTTGTGAAACTTTTAAACGATTTCAAAGGATTTCAAGCGATTTTTAAAGAGATTTTAACTGAATTTGTGGGATTACAAGGGAATTTGCAGTATTTGTAGGCAACGAAATCTTTTTATAAATATAATACAGAGATAAATTTTTGACAGTTTATACATTATGAATCAAATAATTTAGTATTTGCATATTATTAACTGCCATGCAATCATTTCATCGCGATGTAGTGCGCCTATAATATTGCTAGTATTTAAGAAATAAAGCTATTTTATAATAAATAATTGATTGGGAAGGAAAGAAAGTATGTATCCAATAAATGAAAAAAATTCTCAACCTATAATTTTTTTTTTACTCGAAAGTGTATCTTGATACACTGGATAAATAATCTAGTACAAGTATGCGTATCGATTCCGACCCATCTCTCGAAGCACACGCTACTCAGCACGATATTATATTTGCTTGTGAGATTATTAATTTAATATCCGGCGTTTTCTGACATATATCGTGTAGAAATCCCGTTGGCTTTTTCCTGTTAATTAAATGTGCCATTTCTGAAGCTCCCCATTGGGAAAATATAGGGAAAAAAATAATATTGGAGAGAAATAGTGGCTTGATTAGAAATACATAGGGGCGGATAAATAATTAAAAGCTGTCTAAATGCATTCACTGCTCTTTAATAAAGCTGTTTTAATTATTATTAGTGTGAAATTTTAAAACTACCAAAGTGAGAGTCTAGAATTAAATAAAAGCTTTCAAATCTAAAATAGGGTTGTCTACTGTGCGGGAATTTAAGTAAATCTGGGAATTGTCTGGAAATTGAAAGAAATCTGGGAAAATCGTGGAATTGTCTTTGATTTTTGATGCGAGAAGTGGATTTCCGTGTTGAAAAAATTTTTCCGAATAATCAATTTAAATATTTTTGACACTTGCAACTTCTGTTAAATCTCTTGAAATCTTATGAATTTTTTTCAAATTCTTTAAAAAGAAACTTTATAATCCCGCCAAATCTCTAATAATTCCTTAAAATCACTTGAATTCTTACAAAATCCTGTGAAATTTCTCGAAAATCCTTGAACACTTCTGAAATTTTTTTAAATCCCTTCGTAAAAGGGACTTTATATTTATAAGCGGGAAAAATACGGAAATTGTCCAGGAATTTCGTGAGCAAAATTCAATAGACACCCTGCAAAAGTTCCGAACATTAAATGCCCAAAAAGTTGAAAAATCCTAGTTGAACTCTTTCAAAATTGAAATTGTCATAACATCTGTCTTGCAAACAGTTTTTAGAAAAATCCTCTAAAAAGTTAGTAAAAACGGATTTCTTCCTCAGAACTGAAGATGGGTAAACAACCGGACAAGTGTAGGTCACCGATATTGAAAAATGAAAAAGATGTCCCCAAAAATGCAGGAGTTAGCAAAAAAAAAAAAATAAAATAAAGAAAGCAAGCAAAAGTAAAGTAGCATTTAGTCAATAGAGTAGAGAATCGGCGAGCTCTGAATTCATAAAACGGTCATAAAATGCCATAATGGTCCAGTGAGCACTGGGTTCCAGCTAAAGAATCCGATGTGTCCTGTCCATGACGTTTCTGAACCGAATAAAGACGTCCCGAGGTCAAACTCATCCGTTCGGAAGGTCGAGCATCGATCCGATCGTGAAAAACGGATTTCTGAAAGACCAGCTTGCTCACTTCCTTCGGCTCTTACAACAGCGAGATTCAACCTCAGGTAACAGGTAGAAGGTAAGAGGAACACAAACTGATGTATTTTGCGAATCAGGGACAGACTGCTTTTCAAGGAGACATGCTGAGAGACGCTTTAATCTTGCATTGCCTTCCTTCAATTGTGAATGAGAAAATATTGAGGCAAAGTTGGTCAAAATAAAGTTACCGAAGGAGCTCGCTTTTCTGTATCATTTGTTCGAAATGGTTTCAATATGGTCAATTGGATCCTATTATGATGTTTTGATATGTTAAGTCGCTCAGAAATTATTGGTATCATTGTAGTGATTTTTAGAAAAAGTGGTTTAGAAGATAAATCTTTTCAAAATAATATAGAGGAGGGTCTGGATGTGGATCAATGTTTTTGGCTAGGGTAGTATATTTATTACAATATTATACTATCTTTTCCAAAAACATAGAGGAAAAGGTCTGGATGTGGATCAATGTTTTTGGTTAGGGTAGTACATTTGTTACAATATTGTACTGTCTTTTCCAAAAACATATTCTAATCTCTCTGAATCATTTAAAATCTCTTGAAATCTGTTCTAACCCCTCAAAATACCATAGACCACATGTGAATTCTTTACAATCCTTCGAAATCGATTGAAATGTTCTAAAATCTAATCGAATTTCCAAAATCTGGTAAAATTGGTTGGAGATAGTGGTGATTGATATGTTAATGAATACAGATCTTTAGAGATGTTCTTGTGGGAGGAAATGTGATGGAACTGTTTACACATGAAGACATGAGAATGACAAGTGTGTAAAGAATATTTGATTTGGCCTCTAAATAATACATAAATTAATCGGATTTAGGGACCAAATCAAATGGTCTTTATCGAGTTTTCATTCTCAATATTCTCATGTCTTAACATACATTAATTTCTATAACATATATGATGAAGTACTCATATCATTATTCATACGAGATTCATAGAGATAACAATGTCTTCTTAATCAAGACAACGAATGACACCAATGACAGCTGGATGTCAATAAACTTCTTTAAGATTAGGAAGTGAATCTTCAGTTTACGGAAGCGTTGGAACAGAGCAATATGTCAGGTATGACATCCATCGTTGGTCACAAGTCCATACCCATTGTGTATGCAGAATTTATCAACTCGAGGTTTTCTCACGGACGAAATTATTCCGGAAGAGGTGAACCGTGCCGTTTCTACGGGACAAGATAGCCAGGTTGGCATCGGGTGGTCGACGTTAATCACCACGAGAGTAAGGACTGATGGTTAGAGAGAAGAGCAGTCTCGCCATAGGGCAGCTACTAAGATACGTTGTGCGAGCCGCTTGACTAGTCGTCCCTGTCCCATGCAAATCAGTCTTAATCGGAGAAAACGAAAAAAACATTGCCAGGAAAGAAAACACCCGACGTTGTCCACTTTCTCAGCAAAAGATCATCTTGCAAATTTGCTGAAATCACTTCTCAGGATGTCTACTCTAAATTTTGCCCACGAAATTACCGGAAAATTCCCGCATTTTTCCCGCTTAAATAATTATTAATATAATGTAGTAGTTCTATCGCAAGAGGGATCTTATAAATAAATATATTAATTATTATATAATAAATAAATATTATTACAATTTATTTAAAAACTATTATATATTTTTGTAATAATTTTTAAGAATTTCAATTTTAAGTAAGAAAAAAGTAGCGCAGTTTAATTGCAAAGAATGCGTAAAAATAAATTAATATCAGTCATTACAGTGCCTATTGTCATTAAAAAATTGAAAAGGTAATTTTTTTAAATAAAAATAGGAGAGAAATATAGGTTTCAAAAGAATTTCAAGATTTTCGTAAGACTTCAAAACATTTATAATCAGGGAGCGGGTTAAGGAAATGCTTATTGTTGCTTACACGTAAGGAGGGTGAAGGGGGGGGGGGGGGTTAAGATGATCTCAAAAGTGCTTACGTAATACTTGAACAGCCCCTTATCTTGTAATTCCAATGTCAATAATTGAAATAGGCGAATAAGTGAAGTAGGTGAACAAATTCAAACTAGGTGAAAAAAGATGAATTGATGACGACCAAAAATCTTGATAAGATATCAACAATTTCGAGAATAACCCAAAAAGAGGAGCGGAATTGGGGCAAATTTCTTTCCAGAACATTGAATTCATTTGTAATCTTCTGAGCGTGAAGTTCAATGGGGTCCAATGGGGGATAAAAATCAATCGTGTAGTTCTAGATCGGAATAAAATCCACATCCTCCTGGGCTGGATCGGAGTTCGCAAGGGGCCAGACCGCGATTGCTTCCACGCCGTAACACGCATAAATTACGACGTAATTACAGGGTCGGTCGGTCGGATCACGATCGCTGGTCAAGACAGCAGACAGATCGGATCTTGGAGCAGTTCGAGCTCGGACCCGACTGCCACGGACCCACGCTTCTTGTTCCTCTCTCCCTTAGCCTCTCTTTGGATGTCACTTCGTCTCTCTCCAGCAGTCCATCTTTCTTACTCTAGCTCTAGTTCACTCTATCCCTTTCAATCTCTCATTCCTGCCCCATTGCACTAACGTAACAGCGATGCAACTAACCACTAGCCCCTCCAGATTGAGATAACCTTAACCATCACCGCTGCGCAACGCGAACAGGTAACGCCGCAACCACAATCGTGCCACGAACCAATAACTTCGAAGTGTGGTGTATCTCTTACTTCGCTTCCATTCGCTTCTCTGATCCCGTGGTTTCAAGAAAAACTCAAATTATGGATAAGCTTGCGTGTGTTTAATAGAGTGTTGCGTTTCAAGCCGATAATTGAGAAAGCTATTAAAATTGGGTAGAAAGTATTATATTAAAACTCGCGATTCCGTAATTGAGGAGAAAACTGATTTCGTGAGGTCTTAATCATTTTAAAGAATAACCTTCTATACAATGTTTTCGGCGTGTCTTGTTAGGTGAAACCACAAATAATAGAGCAAAAGGTAATTGTAAGTCGAAAAATTATCGGCATCTTATGAGATTTCCAGTCGGCTCTAAAGATTTCAATGGATTTTAAAGAATTACAAGGGATTAAAAAAATTGTTTAAAGAATTTAATGGGAATTCTGTGCATTTAAAATACCGAAAATTCCTAGGGATTCCAAAAATTTACAAAACAATTGAAGAGGTTTCATTGGATTTCAAGTAGTTTTTAAGAATTTCATAAGATTCCAACAGATTTTAAAACTATTCAAAAGCTTTTAGCATATTTCCAAAAATCGTTGAGATTCATATGAAATGTGGTAACATTTTTCGAAATGCAAGAATCAGATTTAGAAGGAACTAACGAAAAATACCAAATAAACAAATTGACGAAAAATAAAAAGATCCAATTATAAACGCTCAAATTTTTAAATTTCCAAATATATAATTATTAAATATTTAAAACATTTTTGAGGTATTTAGCACATCAAATTGTTCATAAAATAATTCATAATTATTTCGAATATTTATGATTAATATACCTAATTATTTAAACTAAAATATATCAAATTTTCATCAAATTTCGGAAATTTAAGAATTTTTTGGGAATTTAGTAAGAATTTCTACTAATTCTTAGCCAAATTTTATAACTAGTTCATTTTTTAATTTTTAGGTACTATATGGATTAATAGAATTCGACTAAGAATTAATAGAAAACTATTATAATTTAGTAGAAATTCTTGCTAAGTAAATTGATAGACAACTTTTCGTCATTTCATTAGTTATTTTAGACTAATCCATATTTAGAGAGTATCCATTCATACTTCTAATAAAAATCTACTGCTTTCATTATTTCCGCTCGCGACCCCAGATCAATATACAAAAAATACGAGCCAACACAGAGAAAATTCTAATTATAATCAACCCCTGCACCCATATTCTCATAGCCACCTTCTGAGGAACCTTCGAGAACGTTCCATCAACCGAGCATTTCATTATCATCAACCCCGTCATTACGGGGTGAAAACGAGGCGATATGACTCGTTGGCACGGAGTCTTTATGTATCTAGATTAAAAGCACAGGGAAAATAGGCCCGTAGTTGTTGCGGAGTAAAGATTAGCTTGACGCATGGCTGCCGAGATTGGATGCGACTAGCAAACCCCCATTGGCGTATATGTCTACCCCCATGAAGGGCCGAATCATCCCTTGTCGAGACTCTATTGGCTTTTATCAGTGTTCTTGCGGCGAAAAAGTGTGCCGTCTGGACGCCCACGAGTGAAAACTCGCGCGATTATCGATATCAGGACATCCTTCTTAATAGGGGTTTATCACCAAAGCTGGGAAACATTGCCGTCGATTTACTCCCTTCTCTTTATCCTACCATTTATACTTTATTGCCTTTATGCATGTTAAGCTTTGGTGCAAATATTGTGTGGCCAGAAGATACTGCTTAATGTCATTCCATTTTAGAGGCTTTGTTGCTTTTCAATTTTCAGGGTGTTTACTAAATTTTGCCCACGAAATTCCCGGACAATTTCCGCATTTTTACCGCTTATAAATATAAAGACCCTTATGCGTAAATATTTTTGCTCCATTGCAATGTAATAATTTATTTAAAAATTATATTTTTTAATTTTTTAATAATTTTTTAAGAATTTCAAATGTAAAAAAAAAAGTATCGCAATTGAATTGTAAAGAATGGGTAGAAAATAAATTAATATCAGTCATGAAAAAGGTTATTTTTTAAATAAAAATAGGTAAAAAAAAATAGGTGCCAGAAGAGTTTCAGGATATTCGTAAGATTTCAAGGCCTTTTTAAAAGCCTAATGAAATTTTTTCTGCATTAAGAAGGGTTATTTTAATATTAGGAATAGTCTAAAAACTCTCGCTGTAACAGTCCTATTCTTTTATCTTTTCCTCAACGACTCTAAATCTTGAACAGTTTTAGCCTCGGTTTTTATCAATCATTCCGCTAATTTTTGACTAGTTTGAGCAAGTCGAAGATAAGTTAAATGCTGAAATGAAAATAAATAAGGTAGTCATCATAAATTAAGAAATAATCATTGGGAGACTCAACTAATTAACATGATTAGGAACGAATCTTTCGACACTGAAGGTTCATAGGATCCGAATGACTTTATGACGACCTAGCATGGTGGTCGATCCAAAAGGCGACGGTCTTAATAGGTTCGCAGTTTACCGACGTCGAATGCGCGCTGAATGAATAAATTTGTACCATTAGTTTCGCGGTTCGGGTCTTTTAATCCCGAACGGCCGACACGATGCCGACAAAGTGAAAATAGTGACAAATACAAGAATCGTACACACGTATAATCGAGTCCGACATCGTTCTCGGAAGATCGAGATTATGGAGAAAATATTCCATGAATTAGCCCCATGTGCAATTCTAAGATCGCTAGATCTTAAATTCGCGTATAGAAAGAGAAATTTTGCGAATATTGAAAAGAGTACGTAATGTGTCTTGGATAATTTTGAATGAAATTGAGCCGCGATAATTTCGCAATATACTTGTAATTAATTAAACAATAGCAATATTATACGTCCGCTACAGCGCGTGGGAAACACTGTATGGACAATAAATAATATTCAAATACAATAAAGAATTAAAATTACATGATTCCAATTTGAAATTGAACAATTTTAGGTCTTTCAAATAATATTTTTTTCAATTTCACGGCAAGTACATTTGATTATATGAAATTTTGAAAATTTTTTAGGGATTTGGCTAATTTTTTAGACGATGTTTCAGTACCGATAAATGTTTAAAAAAAGTCAACTTTTAAATTTCCCACCAATTTTAGAAGAGTCAACTTTTAAATTTCCTACCATTTTCAAAAGAGCCAGCTTTTAAATTTCCCGCCATTTTCAGAAGTGAAATTTTAAATTTCCCGCCATTGTCAGAAGTCAAATTTTAAATTTCCCGCCATGATGATCTACCTTAACGACTGTTGGTAAAACAGTGACTTACCGACAGCGAAAGTGACGGAATCTGTCGGCGGCAGCAGGAACGGGATTTTAAGTAATGTTAAGGAATTTAAAGAGATTTTTAAAAATTTGTTGAAATTATGTAAACCATTTTTATCTCTATTATATCCCAATCAATTTTGAAACCCCTTAAAATCTTTAAAATCTTTTAATATGTTAGAAATTTTTTGAAATTCTTTGAATTATTTCAAAATCCCTTAAAATCTCTTGAACGCTTTTCAAATCTCTTCAAGTCTTTTAATATTTTCTACCTTTTCTGCTTTTCTTTTTTATAACTAATTTAATTCAGCTTTCCTTTATAAATTTATAAGGAAATTCAAGCCCAATTCACGAAGATTGAAAAATTTTTTAAGTTCTTAATTTCTGGAGAATGGAATTCGAGATCCAATTTTTCTCGTCTTCTAAATCCTACACTTTTTTGTGGGTGTCTCTCCAGTTAGGAGGAGCCTGTCAAGATGCTAAAACCCATTTTTTTTCTCAAGATCGTTAAATATTCCACACACGCGCCTGGAGGACTCGCGATAAGACCCCGACGGGTTCGTCCAATTCCAGGAAAGTTTCAATCTCAAATGATCGCATCGAACCAGCGCGCTGTCCTCGTTTGATTCCCAAAGGATCCAAAGGAAATCCAAGCCCGTGGCAAAAGAAAACAACGAGTTCGATTCACGCTCTGCTCAGCCATGGCGATGCGAACCCCGGCTTCAATCCGGGGCTAGTAAGCCAATGACACGCTTCAATAGCTTGCATTTTTTGTCCCTTTAACTCGGAAAGCAGAATCAGCGAGCGGAGATGTCGCATTGGTTCGGGATAGAAGCTTTTATTGTGATTAGTCAATTGCACCAGACTTTGTTAGATAACTAAATAACAAAATTCCACTCTCGGAAAAAATGGGATAATTCAACAAAAATTTGGTTGGATCAACCAAATAAATGCATTTCTATATGACCAACAGAATTTTTTGGTTAATAAAGATTGGTTGATCATACTAAATATAAATATTTTGGTTGATTCAACCAAATTGTTTGGTTGATCCATCTAAATTTTTTTTATAGGTTCTTTCATCACTTATGAATTTTAAGGCTAGATTTAGTGCATGGAAGTAATTGACAAATTTTATAGCTGGCAACTGGAAAGTGTCCAAAGTTGGATTACCACCACTTGAAAATTTCCAAATTTTGAAGCTTTCAATTGGAAAGTGT
>JAUESH010000037.1:3016739-3033841 GCA_032275165.1 Synergus magnus
ATATTTAAAGCAAATTAAAACTTAATCAGTATTGATTTAAATAATTACATAGAATCAATTAACGCATCGAATTAAAGTTTGGACACGTTAGAAATTAGAAAATTCCCGAAAATTGAAAAATGTATTCGTTACTTTCTTTTTTAATTAATTTTCGAATCTTTAAATTCATTTTGCTGCGACGTTTGTAATAGATTAAAAACACTCGATTTTTTAAATCCACATATTTTCCGAATCCGTAATATAAGTACGCATAAAAAATGGGTTGAAATTACGATTCTGAATGTAAAAAATGGATATCGTTAATTAGTGTGTTACACAAATCTTGGTGCACAATTATTCAGAAAGTTTAGCAAGTCTGGTTAAATTACGCTGATGAATATCGAGTACGATTCGGCATAAGTACGATATAAATAACAGTATAAATGCAGCGTGTAATACGATGTGTGTTTAACTTCAACGTATATCAACTATACGTTGTGTAAGTCTCACCGATAACGAGATACACGTGTTTTCTTCTAAACATAGATCGCTAGGAATATTCTACATATTCCTATCGGGAGACAAAGTTCCCAGGAGCAGTGGAACCAACGAGGGCATCGCCCTCCTAAAAAATTCATTGGAAGCGACACCGATTTCAAAAAAAAAAAAAATAACCAAAACAGAAAAAGGAAAACAAAAAAAAAATTGGTTTCGAGCTAGATTTTAATTTCAAAGTACCTGACAATAAGGTCGAAAGTTTATACAGGGTTTTCTCCAGATCTAATATAGAAGGCAACAATCCTGTTTAAATTATAATTTATTATATTCTATACGACGGCCTCCATCCGAATATAACCGTGCCAAGCACTGCTTAACTTCGAAATATTCGAAATTTATCGAATAAAAGCAGCAAACGATTCCATGCATCCAAGTGGATATTAAAAGGACAGAAATTCTCACACAAAATACTTTGAAATGCCTAAAAATATTGTGGAATCCTTCAAAAAATTATACGAAATCCTCCTTCCTATAAAAAAGTGATGTTACCATATATCTCGAAAATATCGATCACATTGTTGTCGAAAACAGGATTCGTTTTTGGGAAATTGCGCGACATTTGTGAATTTGAAAACTATCTTCAGATTATTTTCGTTTTCAAAACGATTGCTGTCAAAAAGGTTATATTAAGATAGAGAATACAAATTTTACGAAATTTATTGAAATTTTGGAAATGTTAAAGGATTTTACGGTATTTTAAGGTATTTTATTAAATTTATTGTGATTTTCAGAAATTTCTTTGGATTTTCAGGTGTTTCATGGGATTTTTAATAATGTTAAGGAATTTAAAAGGATTCTACGAAATTTATTATTAACAAGAAAATGTTCAAAATTGTACCATTCCAACTGCTAAAAATCCAAATTTTAAAGCTTTTAACTAGAAAGTGACTGGAGTTGGATCACTCCAGCTTGAAAATGTCTAAATGTTCAAATGGAAAGCATCCAAAAAATCTCAGTCATCAAAACGACTAATTCCCCAATAACAAAATCCTTCAATGACCAGATATCTGGCACTCCTCTAAACATGATAAAAATTGACCAAAAACACTCATCGCAACCAGGCATTGAAATTAAAATGAAACAATTAGAATGCAAAGATACGATCCACGTGTTTTGCAGCTGATCTAGTTTTATTAGGTGCAGAAGAACGGGAAAACTGGTTGGAGTAGATGCGCTTTTGCTAAGTGTGTAAATGCATGTCCAAAGGAGGGAATAGTGAATATACACTACATATATAACGGCGAAGATGACGATGACTACGACCAGTATGAAGCTATACGATGGCAAGAGCGTAAGTCGTCCGATCGAGAACTAATGCTCTCGAGGCCACCAGGAAGCAACTATCTAAAGCACTACTCGGATATCTCTGGTTCTCATACATGTAGTATGTACTCGTTACGACGAACAGCTGTTCCGCACTGACTCATTGTCAGTCCACCCGCGGCCTTGGTCAACTGTACTAGCGGATTAACTACTTATGCTTATATATACATACTTATAAGTTATATCAATACCTATTAGCTATTAGTTATTAGTTATTAGCTTGTAGCTACTAGCTAGTATACATACGAGTACTTTTCATCGTTCCGATAATAGCAATGGAACTGTAATTAAACAGATACACATATACACACAAATGTATACATTTATATACAACTACCAACTCCTATGACGGAAAAGAAAACGAAATTTTCCGATTGATACTTGCCAGAACCTGTTCAGAGTTAAAACGCACAAATGAGCTGATTTTCAAGCTCTCGTGTTATTACAAGTGTGCTTCCGAGATGCATCCAGAAAAATATATCTTTACTATATTTAACACCAGTTCTGCCTTATGTATTTATTATTTAGCAGCTCTCGAACGCGTGATTTTTGGGCTCTTATTTTTTGCCCGGTTGGTCGCTTTTATTTGGACGCTACTGAAATAATTAAACGCTTGCCAATTTCATTTTTAACATTTTGATTTTTGACATTTGACATTTAGTATTTAGCATTTAACTAGAAAATCAACACTTTTGTTGATTATTTTGTTTTCCTTGTTTCAACTTCAAGTCATTCAAACTCTTAATCTGAATCAGTGATAAGTATATACCACTGATTCCACTCAGCGTATATCTACATCAGCGTATATACGCTGATGAACCTGTGAATTAAATTCATGAACCAGTGAATGTTACGCCTTCTATCAGCAAAATTTTGCTGATTCATCAGCGTATATACGATAGCTTGGAATCAGTAGTATACTTATCGCTGATTCAGATTTAGAAAGAAATCAGTTTTGAAACAACAATGTATGCGAGATTTGCGAGACATTTCGTTACACGACTTTTTTAAACAGGAAAAATAATTTCAAGAGGTTTCTAGAAATTTTAAGTGATTTTGACGATTTTTAAGTGATTTTCACGAATTTCAACAGATTTTTAGGATTATTAAAAGATTACGTAGAATTTTAAGGGATTTTAAATGTTGTCCTGGAATTTTAAGAGAATTAAAGAGATTTTTATGATTTTCAAAAGATTTTGTGGAATTATTAAGGATTTTATGGAATTTTATGAGATTTATAATCACTTTAAGGGATGTAAAGAATATTGGCTGCTTGCAATTTTGAAAGTAAATTAAAACTTTCAAATTTGTAGACTTAAAACTTTGGGATTTTTAAACTTCTGACATTTCTAGCTTTGGAGACTATTAACTTTATAAGCTTTTTATTTAAGTCGTTTGATTAAACATTGCTTATTTTCAAATTTAGCCAGTTGAATTTAGAAAGGACAAAATTTCAGAATTGCGGCATTTGAAGACGGAAAAAATGAAAACAGTTATCTGCTTTGGATGAATTGGTTTTAGAAAAAGGATGAACTGGTAACCCTGGTCTATTTCTCTGCTTGAAAACGACGTTTTAGTTCGGGATCAGGGAGATAAGCTTTTCCTAAGTGGACTGCTCCGCTACTTATCTTTTAAGCCACCAGTGTAATCCGGCATTAGTACTTAAGCTTGAAGAGAAAAACTAAGAATTATTGACCAAGCTGCGGTTTTTAATAGTCCAACTCAAAGTTCAAGTACATGACTATTTTAAACTTCGAGATAAAAATTTATACTGACATTTTCGGATCCTAAAAAAATATTTTCAAGCAATTTTAAAGGAATTTTAAAACAATTTTGACCAAACTCTCAGTCACTAAATTCGTGATATATTTTTCTAATAAATATGGAAGCCGTAAATTTAGAAGAGAGTTTTATTGTTGTAAATGTAGCGAGTTTTCACGCATATCTAATTGCACATAAAATAAATGAGGAGAAAACTGCACTTATTAAGAGAAAGAAACACGATAATGGAAATAATTATATTTAAAACACCGATGCATACGAAGCGGACGGCTTTTAGCTTCACGTGCGATTCAATCGCCCGGATATAAAATTTCTCGCTCCGACCGCAAAAGGATCCTGAAAATGTAAAAATTACAAATTTAAAGATATTTTTTTATATTATGCAAGCAAAGGAATTATTTGAAATGAATTTCCAAAAATGAAAGTTCAAACCAAATTTGAAAAGGTATGAGCAGCCATTGCGCTCGGACCAAGATATTGCATATTCCCTTCTACAATGCGGCGGTTCGATTATACCGCTTAAACCAAATTTAGACATTCTTCAGTTGGAGTAATCCAACTTTGGATACTTTCCAGATGAAAGCTTCCAAATTTTGACAGTTTCAAGTCCGAGTAATCGAACTTTGGACACGTTCCAGCTGAAAGCTTCTCAATTTGGATGTTTGGACATAAGTACTTAAGCTGGAATAATATAATTTTGGACAATTTCCAATACCAATTGAAAGCTTTCAACTTTGGACATTTTCCAGTTGAAAGCTTCCAAATGTAGACACTTTTAAGCTGGACGTTTTTCGATTTTTTATGAAAGTGACAAGTTTTTAAAGATCGAATTTATAAAATTTGACAACTTCGTTTGGCTGCAATAAAAAATAATGTTTCATAATTTAAAATTGGAATTAAAATTGTCTTTTCATTCCTGATTAGGCTGCAGCTAATCTTGGAAGCTGTTATACAAAAGCGTGAGAAATAAAAAGTTACGATTGTCGTTCCGGCGGAAAGTCACACCTCACGTCATTTAATCGGCCTTACTATTTGGTCAGACACGTTCGATAATCGGGGATGGACGTCACGGATGTTTATTACTCGATTAGCAACGGTATAATCGCACGTGTCGCACGTGAAGCTAAAACCGCTCGCTTCGTATGCATCGGTGTTTTAAATATAATTATTTCCATTATCGTGTTTCTTTCTCCAAATAAGTGCAGTTTTTCTCCTCATTTATTTTATTTACAATTAGATATTGTCAAATTCTGACCCGTAAAACTAGAAAATGTCAAAATTTGACCCTTCCAATTGGAAAATGTCCAAATTTGACCCTTCAAATTGGCAAATGTCCAAATTTGGCTTCTAAAAATAGGAAAATGCCCAAGGTTCCATTCCAACTTAAATATGTCCAAATTTGGAAGCTTTCATCGGGAAAGTGTCCACATTTGAAAGCTTGCAATTGGAAAGTGTCCAAATGTAGAAGCTTCTAACTGAAAAGTGTCCACAGTTAGATTATTCGAACTGGAAAATTTCTAAATGTCCAAATTTAGAAGCTTTCAACTGTAAAGTTTACAAATCTGAAAGCAACTGAAAATGTCTGATTTAAAAATCTTATAATTGGAAACTGTTCAAAGTTGGATTATTCGAACTGGAAAATTTCTAAATTTTCAACTTATTAAGCTTTCAACTAGAAAATGTCCAAATTTGGAAGCTCTCCAATTTGGAATTTTTCAAATTCGTAATTCTTCATCAAGAATCAAAATGAATTGCAAGATATAATAACGGCCTTTCAATGCTCACATTACATTTCTCTTGAGCCGTTGAACGAATTGAGAATTAATTGAATTTGACGAAGCACTGCAAGTCTACATAATAATGATAATGCGCACACATTTGTCTTATCTGGGATTATGTAGGTTCACATTTGACTTATCGGTCGCGATATTTTTTCTACATCCATAATAATAGAATATTTGTACCGAATTAAGTGTATCGACACAGTTACACATATGGCGCAGCAAGATGATAGCCAGAAAACAGAGGCTCCATTGTCCCAGGAAGATAGTCATGTGATTGCTTTTCTATTCTATATTTCTCTAAGTGCCTATAACTGGGTATAACAGATTCATGCGACACGTGCCAGAATATTATCGAGAGCTGTCGAAACTCATCACTTTTCATAGCTTGTCGATATGTCTTTCTGTAAGTGCAATGGGATCAAACTAGACACAGTGCAAGCCACAAGAAATGCTCAGAATCACAGAGCAACCTTTGTCTATTAATCAAACTGTCTTCAGATAAACGAACATGACAAAAAACTCTTTTTAGAACCTAATCCTAATCCCCTTTTATTTTTCTTATATTTTTTAAACTGACTTTGTATTTAGAGTCGAAAGGTTAAAAAGTAATTTGAATTTCGGCATACATTGGATAAATTTTTCAAAATTCGAATTACGTTGGGGTAATTAAACTTCGGACACTTTCCAGTTGAAAGCATCCAAATTTGGAAATTTTTAAGTTGAGATAATCCAACTTTGGACACTTTCAAGCTGGAATTATCCAACTTTGGACAGTTTCCAGTTGAAAGCTTCCAAATTTGGACATTTGGTCATTTCCAATATTTTATTTGGTAAAAATGTTATTTTGTAATAAACTTTATTCGAACAAATTTTATTTCCTAATTTTTAAAAGTTAAGTTTTGCAATCCTGAAATTTTTTTCAATTTTCATACAAAAAATGTAGCTTCTGGTCGTAAAGAAGATTTTACTTTATAATTCCTTTGATTTTCTTTCATTTTAAAAATAATTTTCTCAAATTTCTCGAGAGAATCTCAGAATCTTTTTCATAACATCTTCGAATTCATGAAATTTTATCGGAATTAAGGACGAAAAAGCCTTTGTTTAATCTGTTTCAAATCAAAGAAGGCAAATAAGCTGAAGAAAAAAAAAACAAACAAACGAAGATTTTCCCAAAAAGCGCGATAAGGATTACTGGACACATAGGTTTATATATTCAAAGACAATAACGATAGGATGATTCACGGGGAAAAAGATAAACTCACCGTAATTGCGCGTTACACTTTGCCCTGTTCTGCATTCGTCGACACGTGTGTCGGTCGACGAACAGAGTGTCCCATAAATGGAACGCATGCATAGTGAATTTATTGAAGCTTACACATTCGCCAAACATGACACTTTTCAAGAATTTCAGGTCATTTCGAAATTCCCGCGCAAAAATGAGTAACCAAAAATATCGAAAAAATAAATACCAAATACACAAACTGACGAAAAATAAAAGAAAAGAATTATAAATGCCCAAATTTTTAAATTTCCGAAATCCAAATCTATCGAATTATAAAATTCCCGGAATTTGAATTTTTCGGATTATTATTATTATTATTATTATTATCATCATCATCATATAAATTTAACAATGTAATTAAATAATTAATTCAGGAATTATTCTATATGTTTAATAATAAATTGACTCTAATTATTTAAATAAAAATAATTTTAGACAATTGTATAAGTCTGCAAATATAAATTTCGGGAATTTAAGAATTTTGGAGAATATAATAATTCGTTATTTTTCTTGTTTATTAATTTCACAATTAGAAAAGTTTTAAATTCAAAAAATTTGGGTTTCGAAAATTTAAAATTTCGGGCAATGATAAATCGGTATTTTTTTATTATTTGCTATTTTGTGTATTCGGTATTTAGCGGTTCATAAAAATTTCGAATTGTGCTATTAACAAAATCATAAAAATAACAAATTATGAAACTATCTCAAATTCTTTAATTACAGAAATTTAAATTTATTTAAAACACAGTGATTTTCGGAAATTTTATAAGATGGCAATTTAAAGTTTCGGTAATTTAAGAATTTGAGGAAATTGAACGATTCGTTATTGTTAATTTTAAAATTTAAAAATTTACAAATTCTGGCCTTTACAATTCTCTATTTTAATTTATCATGAATTTGTGTATTCGGTATTTAATTTTTCGGTACTTTTGGTAATTCCCAAAAAATTGAATTATTAAATTATTATTTTAAATATTAATTACTTTATTTATCAAAATTATTTTCTATTATTTTATTCGACATTTTTTCAAGGTCGGGAATTTTATACTGTCCGAAATTTTCTACTAGAATTTTCCAGTCTCTGTAGTTTTACATTGTCGGTGATTTTGCAATGTCGGGAATTTTATTTTTCGGTTAATTTTTTACTAACTTCATATGATAATCAAAAAAATTAGAGCGAAATGCACGAGCGCTGAAATGTGATATGATAAATACGACACTTAATTCCGGAAAAAAAAATTTATCTAGTTTTTCTTGGAAAAAAATTAATTAAAAGAAGAAAAACGTGCGTTAAATCGTAATTCGAAACGGTGAAACGGTTACGTAAATTTGGAACGGTCATTAATCGAGCGTAATCTGTATCGACTCACCGTAAGCGATTATGCCTTCGATACGCACACCACGATGCAATAAATTAGTTAAGGCATACACAAGAGTTTCTTTTCCAACATTATTTGTCAGGGCCGTAATCGCTCGGTGCGTGAGCGTGGAAAGAACGATATGCATACAATACAAAACATTCCAACATTATAAAATTATATGAGTGCGTTGGCTGCGAAAAATACACTTATTCGTAATAATTCGATTCTTATATTCAGAAATGTGGGTCATCAATTTTACATTAACAAAACTATTTTCAATGCAACAGTCACGTGAAAAAAAAATTAAATGCGCCCAAACTGCGTATGTAACTAATTTGAAAAGCGACAAAGCTTTTAGTGACTATCACCTAAAAGTAAAAATTACACTAAAAAAAAATATTTGTGCAACAAAAATTGTTTTGTTGGTTTAACAAAACTTAATGCTATACCAACAAAAATTTTGTTGCACAAATACCAACAAAATTATTTTGTTGTCCGGACCAGACCTTTTTTTCAGTGTAGATAGATATTATTTAAAATAAAAATATTTTAATACCGAACAATTATCTACTATTTAAGGTCTTTATGTAAAACGTACGCCTCGCGATTATATCGCTCGTGAATCACAAGTGACTCATTACATGTACTTCATTCGCAATTCTAAAACGCAATACTAACATTAAAATAAAATAGCACGATATATTATTATAAAGTAAATAATGACTCAAAAGAAGCCAGCAATTTACCTACTCGGAAAAAGTGTAAAACTCATTTGTTTTTCAGAAATGTTGTTTCCGGAATTCTAAGGACTTTGCATTTTATTTTTAAGAAAGTTGAGGTCATAATGATTTTTTATGGATATATATTTTAATTACTGTACGTAAATTTTAAAGACTTTTATTTGGAGACTTTCCAGTTGAAAGCCTCCAAATTTGGACGTTTTCCAGTTGGAAGGGTCCAATTTGGACTTTTTACAGTTGTACGGGTCAGAGTTTGACAATTGGACATTTTAAAGTTCTAATAATTCCACTTTGGACACTTTCCAATTGAAAGCCTCCAAATTTGAACATTTTCCAATTGAAAGCCTTTTTTAAAACTTCTTGAAATTCCATGAATATCCTTTAATTTTTCTGGTAATCCCTCAAAATCCTTGAAAATTTTTATTTATATCGTTGAAAAATGAAGAACAATCGAGTTCAGTTCCTGAATTAGATACTTAAATGGCGTCTTGTTTTGTTGTCTGTTTAGGGCCTTTATTAGGATTTAAAAAAGGACAACAATGGACAAAAACGTCTCTCACGTAACGAGGCAAAGAAAAAGTGGTTTCCCTTCTGCGAGGAAAGTGACGCCGTTGACAGCATTCCAATTTGCATTCAGAAGTCAACGTTTGTCTCGCAACGCGTTTTTAGCAAAGAGATTCTGAGAAATCGCATTGACAGTACTTGTAATGTTAACCGCTTCTGAAAGAGAAGTCGATTCTTCTTACATTACATCCTTATTCCTTATTCCTCATTCCTTATGAAAAGTACATCCTTCATTTCTGAATTCCAAATACGATTATATTGTCTGGTTTTTCTTTATCATTATAGGTTTAATGACCTTACGAATATCTGTAGTTGTAAATATTTGAGAAGCGCGATTAAGTAATCTTCAATTATCGTATCCCAGAGCCGATTTTAACTGTTTAAATAATTACTCGAGATAATTTCGATTATAACATCATTTTATAAATTTAATGAAATGCTACCAAATTTGGAGGATTTTAAAGTTTAGGGCTTGGAAATTTGGAGGCTTTATAGTTTAGATTTTAAAATATTGGGGTGCTCTATTATTTGTTTAATTACATAAACTTGTTGATTCAACAAAATGTGGATTGACTCAAGTTTTTTAATCTCTTTCGGATTAATTTTTCCACCTTTAATCAAAATCGCAAATTTCTCTACAGTCAACATGATGAAAATTCCCACAATTGTGTCTTTTTTAATTCGACACCTGGCAGCAAACGAACCCCAGAATCCAGAATTCATCCACGGACCATTGAGCAGCTCTTTGTCCATCTTCCCCTTGATTCCGAATTTCCCAGTTCAACAATGAACTAATATCGGTTTACGATCGCTTAATGTTGCAGAAACGATGTCGCCAATCGTCAATCCATGACGAATGCGCAAATCGGGAAAGAAAATATATAATAACAATGATAATAATAATTATTCTTATATATTTCCTTATCATTATAGTATTGAAATTAATAATAATAATATATGATACGTTTTGTCTTTCTCTTTTTGTTCTACTGTTTTTTTTTTCTGTCATTGTGGTTTTTCACGAAAATAGTGGAAAAAATGATTTTCAATAGTTTATTTTTCAACCAAAAAAATGGCTTTTCTACTAAATATTTTACTTTTCGACCAAAAAATAAATTTTCAACGTAATAATTGAACTTTTAAACAAAATATCAACTTTCAACCAAGAAAATCAACTTTCAACCAAAAAGATCAATTTTCAACCAAAAAAGATAATTTTCCTAAAAAAAAAAAATATATATATTGCTCGATCTCTGAACCAAAAAGATACATTTGAAGAAAATATTCGTTTAAACAAAACGAGTGCAATTTTCTTAATTCTTATGGATTTTTATTATGTAATTCAGCCAGCATTTAAGCGAAAAACGAGAAAAACCAGATTTTTTTTTAAACGCGCGAAAAGAGAATTGTACAAAAAAGAATTTGCTTTAAAAATGATTTTGTATCTTATACCAAGATGCGGGCGATTGATTATGTTAGTAGCAATAATAATCATATTAATAATAGTAATAATAATAATAATAATAATAATAAAAAGTTTCTCAGTAAAAGAAAATAAATTTTAAAATATGATATGATAAGAAATGATACGATACGAGACTAGAAGGCGCGGATAATGTTGAGAGGAAAACTCGTTGGCAAGCGGGTGATAGAGAGAGAGAGGGAATGAATGAGTGAGTGAGAGAGAGCCAAGGGTGGGGGGAGAGAGAGAGAGGTAATTACTCTGGCGACATTGACCCGGCGATGACCCGACAGCAGCTCGACTCATACTCACCCTCACCCACACGCCCCCTCTCCTCTCACTCTTTTATTTTCTCTCTTTCTTACTCCCCCTCTACCCTCCCACTATATAAACCGTGGTCTCTGGCTCCCTCTCTCTCCCTCTCGCTATAGGTACGGTTCATCCGAGTTCACTCCTCGATCACCGAACCCGAGCAACGTCGGTCATCAGGTTCGCGCCACACCAATAGTAGGCCGATTCGTTTCGATTGAAATCATCATTTTAATTGCGATTATTATTAGAGATCAAATTAGAGTTACGAGTAAGAGCTCCAAATTCCATCCTAATAGTTGTTCTTGTATTATTATTGATTCATGATGATGTATTGGACAATTTTTTTTTTTCACCTAACTTGTTATGCTGTAAAAACACAAATTCTATAAAATTTAATTGTTTATTTATGCTACGTCATCAATGGAGTCCATAAAAAAAATTGCGAAATGCATATCATTTATGTAATTTCTTTCGTAGAATCGAAAGGCACTATTATTTTTTTCGTATTCCACTTATTGAACATTTTTTTAAAACAAAAATTGTTTAAATAATATAAAAATAATTTTTATTTCTTGAAAAATCTTCCATCAGTTTTTATGCTATTAGAAGTGAAGTCTAAAAAAATAATAAAAACAAAAACAATTTCGATGGACTTACACAGTTTTGACCGCAGTCGATATTTGACGCTATTTATTTCGTATTTTTTTATTATTTTAAGAATTCAAATTTTGAGAAGGTTTTTTTTGGTCTCCTGAATGAATTTTTCCCATGGCACTTACATGTTAAAGGGTAAAGGGTACTTTTATCTCCTAAGGGAGTAAAAGGTCTTATGTACTTTTTATTCCCTAGGGAGTAAAAAGTACTTTTTACTCCCTAGGGAATAATAAGTACATAAGGACTAAAAAATAGAAGTTTAGCCCTGCATCATTGGTACTTTTTACACGTTAAGAAGTAAAAGGTACTTTTTATTCTCTGGGGAGTAAAATGTGCTTTTCATTACTAGAGTGTAAAAGCACCTTTTACTCTTTAGGGAATAAAAAGTACCTTTAACTCCCTAGGAATAAAAAGTATCTTTTACTCCTAGGAATGAAAAGTACCTTTATCTCCCTAGGGACTAAAAATTAGAACATTAGACCCGCTTCATAGGTGTATAATACACTTTTTATTAAAGAATCCCATCTAGCATGAATTCTTCAACTACAAGCATGTCTGACAGGTGATACATTTTCAAATTTCGTCTTTTAAAACCGCTTTTTTCCAAAAAGGTCGACTAGAAATGGACTAAACAATTAATAATGACGTTATTTTTCAACTTTCCCTCAGGAACCTGAACTAATAATTACATCCCTGGTAACTAGACGTTATAGCAGCCCATTTGACAGAGATGCAAGAGCCCGCGCTTACGAGGCTCTTTAAACCGATTATCAGAGATCGTGCAGCCTTATACTCTTAGCTTTAAAGCGCGCAGTACCGGTTTATAGTTTATACACCATTTATGCATGTATATGTGTGTGTGCACACTTCTGACACACACATTTAAATTCACCTCAACTCAACCTGTGTACATATATTTCAGCGCATTATATTTTGCTATAAATATGTTCACAGGTGCTGATCTTCCGCAGATTAAGGGGCGCGCCTCATAACGAAATAGAGATCATTTGGTAAAGTTATAAAATACTTGCACGAGAAAATATTAAAACCACGGCTAAAGATTACTACATTTTTAAAGATCAAGGCATTTTATATTTATGGCTTATCTGGTCTTTACGATTTTTTATTTTTTTCATCCTGGGAATCATATTCCGGATTTTTGTACAATGTTGGAATTCTCTGATTACTGTATTTATTACTGCATTTATTACTGAATTTCATTTAGGAAAGTACTTTTATGTGTCAATTTCCTCTCTCTTTCAAAAGCAAGGATTTATATCCTATTTGGAAGATCGCTTTATGACGCACGTAAATTGAATCATTTGACAAAGAAAGATAAAAGGGATTAATCATAAAGCGATTAGGTTTAGCAATTGCAGATTTGCTTTTTACGTTGCATGTCACGTAGAAGTAACTGTATATCTAACCACTATGATTGTACAAACTTTTTATCTAAACAAATACTGTGCAGGATTCAAGGTTTAATTTTTAAATATATATTTTGAAAATATTTTCGAACTTCTTTCATTTTTTTAAAACTTTTTAAAACTTTTTTTTTTATAATTATTTTTAATCTAATGTTTGCAATCCTTTTAAAGAGAATTGAAATGATCTTGTGAAATCTCTGAAAAATCCTTAAACTATTTTAAACTCTTTTAAAAATTCTTTAAAAATCCTGGAAATCCCTTAAAATTCCTTTAAATTCCTTAAAATCAAACGAAATCCCTTAAAATATCTTGAAATTCCCTATTAACATCATTTGAAATCTCTTAAAATCTCAAGCAAAGCCGGGAAAGTTTCTACTGGTGTATATATAATATGTAGGTACATATATTCCAAAATACATGAAATTCTTTAAATTAACAAAATGATTTTTTAACTTCAGGTATATTTTCTCTTTTGAAGAAACATACGAGCGACTTGGTTCAAGGCCCTACTTAATATTCCTCTCAAACGAATCAAAAAAGCTGTTGATGTCTTGAAAGCATATATTTTAATGTCCATCAGCGACGTGTCAGAATTCTTTTGAAATTCGCGCCATGATCATAGAGCACGTATGCTTATAAAATTTATAAGTTAGACACAACGTGACGTTGCTCACACGTGCAAACGCGTTCAATGAATCAGTGACACATTCGAATATTTAATGTAACAACTAGTGGCTGATTCACCTTTCAATATTCGGACATGCAAAAGGTGTCGCTTGTTTTCCGGGTTGTTGTTTTCATTGCTCTTTGTATTATGCATATTCAACTAGAAATGTGTCCCACATTTGACATCCGCTGTTTCATACAACACACTGCACACGAAAAGATGTAACTATCACGTAAAATATTAAGGGCCCGTGAGACCCTTTTTCCATATCAACTATAAAGGGACTCGGAAATCGTGATACACTCATAATTCCTACGTGATCCGAATGCTGAGCGTAATTCAATTTGGGCCAAGACGATTGCACGAGTAATATTTGGTAGTCAAATCAAAACTCTGATGCAACCGCTGACTTAATGTGAAACTTCTTGATATATTTTCGTGGATCGCGCGATACTCATTTTATTTATTTTTAAAATAACGCTTTTCAGAGAAAAATTATTTAAGCAATGAAAATTACTATGTCGAATTTTCGTCATTTCTTTCAATTCTTTTTGACTAATTCGTTTAGAGAGTGTTAGTCAAATTCAACTAATTGTTGATAAAAAAAATATTAGTGAAACTAATGCAGATTAAGAAAGCGATGAAAATTTATTTAAATTTTCCTGTATCGAAAAGTGTCGAAAACTGCGCAGGAAATATTTACCCCTGGATGCTGGGAATCATTATGGCGGTCGGTGTCGATACAGTTTTGAGAAGAGAAATAAAAACATATCCCAGTTCACCCCAATAAGAAAACGTCCCACAGACCAATACCCAATTCCCTAACCTGTATCCACAAATTCGCAATAGAATTGCTCTCTATGTATTCTTTTATGGTACATTGGGGATGCTGGGAAGATAAAAAGCCACATGGGTCTATCTCGATCGACAGGACCATCCAAGCGACAGGCGACCAATCCGTGACGATCTCAATTCAATTTATCCGCGATATATTTCGTCGTGGAAGGAAGGATAAAACGGATAAAAGATGAAATACTATCTTCCTTTTCGACATAACTTTACTTTTCTAACCTCTAGTTTAGGCAATTTTCAAAATTCCATTTTCCACCCATTTTTACAAACCCTTTCTCCCACTCCTATTTTTCCGACCATTTTTTTCATTAATTTCTCTACAACCGTTTTTCAAACCTCTTTCTCCCATTCCATTTTCAGAACCCTCTTTTTCCAATCTCTTTTTCTATTCCCTTCACTCACCCTCCTTTTCCAAACACTTTTACGAATCCCCTTTTCCACATCCATTACTAAACCTTTTTTGGCAACGTTTTTTCCATCCCCCTTTTCCAAACCTCTTTTCCAACCTTCTTTGCCAAACGCCTTTTTCCCATTTACCGAATCTCTCTTTTCCACAGTCATTACCAAACCCTTTTACAAACCTTCTCTGCCAAACCCATTTTTTCGAACCTTCTATTCTGAACTCCTTCTCCCGCCCTATTTTCCGAACGCTCTTTTCAAAATCGCTCTTTTCCCTAGACACATTTTTTCCGCCGTTTTTACCATCCCTCTTTTCCAAACCCCTTTTCCAACCTTCTTGCCAATCCCCTTTTTTCGAACCTTCATTCTTAAAGCCTTTTTCACATCCCATTTTCCACGCCCCTCTTTTAATCCACGTATTTATTTTGCGGAATTCGAAGTTTGTTACATGAAAATCAAGAAAATCGATTTTTACAAGAAATTTTCTTTGTAACACCCTTTTACCTAACACTTTTTTTTCAACGATTTTTTCATCTTCCCTTTACAAACCTCTCTTTCCATCTTCCCTTTCCAAACCCCTCTTTGAACCTACCAATTTTCCAAAACCCTTTTTCAAAACTCCTTCTTCCACCCAATGCTCCAAACCCTCCATTCCAAACCCCTCTTTCCACTCCAAGCGATAAGCGATCATTGCATGACGATCTCAATTCAATTTATCCGCGATATATTTCGTCGCAGCAAGAAAGATGAATCGGACAAAAGATGAAATATATCCTTTTCGATATCACTTTACTTTTCTATCCTCTAGTCTAGGCAAAGAGAGGCAAAACGAGGCAAAGAGAGGCAAAACGAGGCAAAACGAGGCAAAGTGCCGTTATATCTACTAGAGATGTATCCTGCGGATGAGATCCCTTTACCATCCGTGACACATTGGCAAAAGTCAATATTCAAACGAGGCCGCTTCATCATGAGAGCGGTGCTCTATCGCGAAAACGATCTCCGCTCTTAATGGGTAGTACGTGACAGAGTGGGCGGCATTACCCCGCGGCCCTTGCCACGTTTTGCATAATATACACATTGCGGCGGCGCTCTCGCGGCCCGAAGTAAGGAGCACAAAAAAAAAACACTATTTAACCGTAATGAAACCGTGCGTCACCGCCAGAAACCGTGGGGTTGTCGGTATCAACGCCGCAATGGGGGTTAGTCATTGGGTGGTCGGGTGGTCTTTTCAGAGGACCCGGAGAGAAAACCGAGGCGAGGGTGGTTTGCTCTCCAGAGTCTCTTGAGTCTAGGGACTATATTTATATACCTCCTGGTTCAACCCTGCTCACAAGAAACTTTTCCATTGGGGTAAAAAGAGAAATTTACAAAACAGGGGTCTTTGCACTGTTTTAAAGTGGACCTTAATTGGGAATTTTCAGGGTAGTTATTTGGATTTCAGAAAAAAATTCGCCAATATCTCCTGGTTGCCACGTCAAAAATTGTATTTTTTCCGGTTTATCTTCAAACTTGTGTAATATTAATTCAGAGTGGCCACAAAATTCAATTTTTCAATTATTCGATTTCCTTGACATTTCCCGATATTTTTTTTTCGTGAAATACTTATACCTAATGTAAATTTTCGTCAGATTTCAAGACATTTTTAATCAGGGATTTGAAGAGATTTAAAGGATTTCAAGACACTGTAAGTGATTTAAAATAATTTCAAGGAGTATTTTAAGAATTTTAAGATTTAACCAGATTTAGAGGATTTTAAAGAATTTTAAGGAATTTTAAGAGATTTCGAAAAGACTTCAAGCGATTTCAAAGAATCATTAAAGATTTGACGGGATTTCAAAAGACTTGGAAAGATTTAAGGGATTTTAAAGAATCTGAAGAGATTCCGAAAATACTTTCAAGGATTTCAAGAGATTTCAAGTGATTTTAGGAAATATTTTGAATTATTTTCAATTCCTT
>JAUESH010000037.1:3058833-3074833 GCA_032275165.1 Synergus magnus
TTTTTGGTAAAGACTGAAATTCTCAACTTTTGGCCCCACTTAAACGAATTTTGTTTCTACACTTTTTTGCGAAATTATTGAAATTAAAATAGTAGCATATTTGTGATGAAAATAGTTGTAATAATCAGAATATACAACTATAATAACTATAATTGCAATTATACAATTATTACAACCATAGGAGCAATTATAGTACTATCACAACTACATTTGAAAATATACAATTATAGTTGCAACCATTACTACTATTACAACTATACAACTATTTTGAAACTGTAGATTTTGTTTCTTCTTCTTAGGGCCATTTTTTAGTTAGCTAACATTTACGACTATAGTTGCCACTATACAACTATCACAACTATAGTTTTAAGTATACAACTATGTATAGTTGTAAATAAAATGCTTTTCATAATTGTGAAGATTTCTATATATATTTGTGACTATAGTCGCAACTAAAATAGTTGTAATAGTTGCATAGTTGTGATAGTCGTATCGTTACAACTATAGCTGTAATAGATGTATAATTTTGTATATAATTCTCCTGCAAGTTTTAACATTTTAGACAACTTGATTGGGAGAAAAAAATGTTGAAAAACTCTTGAGACCATTTTTTTCAAAATTTTTAAATCCTGATGAAATATTCACAACTTTTGTCGCATTTAAACGATTTTTGTGGTAAATTATTGAATTTTTCTGATAAATGATTGAATTTTTCGTCAAAATGAGAAATAATGGAACAGATTTTTCTTAAGAGTCAGTGAATTGAATAAAAAATGAGATATGAGATATTCTCGAGGAAAGTGAGTCTTTCGAGCCCTGGTAAGTGGTGCTAGTTATTATGCTTGGCGTTCAAGGACTTGGATTCGAGAGTTCGAGTGACCTTCGTAGAGAATTATGACTCCGGTAACAGCGAATCATTGGCCTCGAAGTAGGTACGAGTGGCACCGACGATCAGGAGGACAAATAGTCAGGATGGAAAAGCCACAAAAAATGTCTGTTTATTAACTGGACCGTCCCAAGTGTCTTGTTTTTTCCTAATATTATTTCAACTTTGATTATGATTAACGCTCTTTTTTTTATCCATTTTGAAATCTTGATTGAAAGCCGTTGGGTGTGTATGCACTTGAGAAAACAGGTTATCTGTCAAAGTGACTGTAATCGACTCGGAATTAAACTTTGTACTTCATATTTTTGTACGATGTACCTGATTGTCTCGTAAATTAAATTAAACGCGTAAAAAGTGGTTTTCTGTATTAAAATTTTTTTACGTAATTAATCGATCAACTTTCAAGAAAAGCAATTCAAATTTCAAATCGTACAAAAGTAGTTATAGGTATTTACGCTCTTTAAATTCCAGTAATTTCTTGCTCAGTTAAATAAACTTAATTTACATAGCATGACAAAAAATTTAATTTGTAATTTTTAAGAATTTATTATTTTCACCATTTTAGTTTTCGGGATATTTCAGTCGTCCCAAGCTGCAAAAACCGGAAAATAAAATTCCCGAAAAAAAATTGTGAAAATTGAAAGCTCCCGACATTAGAAAATTCCAGAATTGGAAAATTAGCAAATATGTTTGTATCATATTTTATAATATAATTTTTTTATTTTTATTGAAATAAATTAAAATTTATTAAAATAATTTTTTAAATAATTTTATTTGGGGATTTTATACTTCGATTTTTTCCGGGATTTTTTACAGTGTCAGGAATTTAATTTTTAAAATTATTTAGTCCCAAATTTTTTTATTATGTCTTAAACATGGAAACATTTTAGGGAAAAGGAAATCAATTTTTTCTATAATAGACTCTTTTTTAAACCATTTTTTGGTGATAATGGATTGTCAGTACATGAATATCGTCGCCGAAATAATATTTACTCGATACATATTTGAATGAAGCGTGTGAGTTTTTTCACAAGAGTGTAAACGTGTTTGCAGGTATCTAATAGGTATGTACACGCTTGCGCGTGTACCTAGATACACAATGCACACTATGCATTTGTGTGGACAAATAGGCACGGTCAAACGCTTATTCTCATGCATTTAAGTAAATATTTACCGCTAACGTGGGAGAATGCGAGGCGACACGCACGATACAGTACTGTCACAGTTCTGACTTAAAGCCTTCCTCGTTTAACTCAATGGTCAATTTCCGCCTTTTTATCTCGAAAAAATAGTGAAGAAAACCGCTTTCTAAGAAAAACTTCAATTATGTTTCATTTACGTACAGTTAAACCAAATTCAAGCCTCCTAAATCAAAAATGATAAAGTTCGGGTAGAAATATATTATTTTGAGTTGAGTTACTCAAGTTGCACTTTGAATTAATTCAAGTATAAAGTTTAAATAACTTTAACTAAATTTGACTAAATTTTAGTCAAGCTCCACAAGAATGTAGTCAAACTTTCCTAATTGAATTTTATTGAAGCTCCACAAGTAGGGCTTAGTCAAACTTTAATCAATTTCAGCCAAGTTCTACAGAAATTTAGTCTATCTGTGCGAAAGTTGAGTCAAAATATACTAAAGTTGAGTTAAACTTGACTAAAGTTGAGTCAAGCTCCTCCAGAATTAAATAAAACTTTTCTAAAGTGGAGCCAAGTTCTACAAGAATTTAGTTAAACTTTGCTAAACTTGAGCCAAATGCTACAGGAATTTAGTCAAACTTTAAACTTGAGCCAAGCTCTACATGACTAGTCGAATTTTACTAAAATTGATTCAAGCTCAAATTAATTTAGTGAAACTTTACTAAAGTTGAGTCAAGCTTCGCAAGAATTTATTCAAATTTTACTAAAGTTGAATCTATCTCTAAAGTGATTTAGTCAACATTTATTGGAGTTGAATCAAGTTCAACTAAGATTAGCTAAACTTAAATAAATTTGAATCAAACTCTCTACAGATTTAAGTTGCTAAAATTTTGAATATGTGCGAAGTTCATCTTAAGTTTTAACTTGAGTCTCTTCTCCGAAAGTTCAGTTCTGAAAATCTACATCAGCCTAAAAAAAAATTAATGTATCCTTGAAACTAGAAACCTGTATCATTACGTCAATCAAAGGCGCCCATCGAGATGATAAATTTTCGTTAGTTGGAGAAAGTCGATTGCGCAGATAATGTAAGTCTCATTTGAATATGTAAACGGCCATTGGAAACATTCGAGAAACGAGTTCGTTAACACGCAGAAGTCGACAAACAGAGAAATTTGGCGCGACGTGTCTAAGTGGAATGATTCGATTCCCGGATGAGTTCGACCTCGCAAACATTTCAAATATTTCGGAATGCCCATATACATATATTATGCACACACTGAAGACTCATATGATAAAAAAAAATAAGCGCCGTGGCATTTAAATACGTACATATACATGAAGAAAAGTGCGACGAGTGCGAGCCGGTCCTATAAAAAGCTATCATTCCTGACCTCACACAACGTCGGTCGAGCTCTGTCAAGTGTGCGATATAAAGTCACTGAGAATGTGTGTGTTTGTGTTTTTTCATCATCGCGACGAGCAAAAATATTCGTATCATACGCACGCACGTACTATAGTGAGGTTCCTACCCGTTCGACGCCCTCTACGGCAACGTGATGACAAAAATTACTCATTTGTAAGATTAGAGTCGTCAAGGACATTTTAAATGATCATTTTTTAAATTTTTTGTAGGAGAGATGACGTGAGTTAAATTTTAATTGCGGCTAATCGAATTTCATAAGGATGGAGTCAAGATTCAAGTTCTCTTCAAGTTGAAAGAAATATTATTTTAATTTCTAGTTTGGATACATGTACTTCACTCACAATCAAGTTTAATTAATCAAAAGAAAAGAATTTTGAGTCAAAGATTACGAACGTTAATTTGAATTTTTTTGAGTCAATATTTATCAAAATTTAATGGCATACCAGGCATATGAATCAAGTTTTACTAAATTTGAATTAAGTCTTAAAAACTTTAATCAACTTGAACTATAGGTACTTGAATCAAATTAAATTTGAGTGAAAGTTTACTAAAGTTAAGTCAAATTCTTCTTTTAATCAATATTTATTCAAATTTAGTTAAAATAAACATATATATATATAAAGTTTTACTACATTTGAATCAAGCCTGACTCACAATCAAGCTTCATTAATCAAAAGAAATAAAGTTCGAGTTAAATTATACTAAAGTTAATTAGAATTTTTCTTTGAGTCAATATTAAATATTTAGTCACATACCAGACATGTGAAACGAGTTATACTAAACTTGAATAAGTTTCAATGAACTTGAGTCATATTTATATAAAATTGAGTCAAATTGCAATAAACTTAAATAAAGTTGTACTAAACTGGACTCATGTGCATTAAACTTGAACGAAGTTGTATGCATTCAGCTTGAATCATGTTTCAATAAACATGAATCAAGTTGCATTGAACTTGAATCAAGTTTCACTAAGCTGAAACAGGTTTTAATCAACTAGAATTAAGTTTCACTCACAATCAAGCTCCACAAATTAAGTGACTCTATCTTAATTGAAAAGTTCCTTTTTAAATATTAATCGAACTTGATTCAAATTGAATTAAATTCAAGTATAATCTTCCTTTCCTTAAATCCATTTGAAGTTGAGTAAACTTGTTCCGTTTCTACAATACCTACGTAAGATCCAACTATGTACCATAAATAAATCAATAATTTTTTTCTCTGATAATTTCAGAGGTATTGTAATCTGAATAAATAATGAATACATACACTTCGCATATTCTGAGGCTCTGTACTCTGTACGGAATCACGATTTTAACGATTTTCAAGGCCCGCCGTTCCTTGCCTCCCTCCCCACCTCCTCTGTACACGTCTCTAAAAAAGTAAACAGCGAAGGCCGAGGTCGATAGCACACCGGTCTTATAGTAACGCAAAAGAGGCATATCCTCATGAAAAATTCATTTAAATAATTCTGAGATTAAATAAACATAATTTTCATTCTATTATTCATTAAATTAGTTTTTTGGGGAAGGGGAGGGGGGTTTGATTAGAAACTGAAGGAGAATTTTGTTTGTAAGGCGGTAAGAGAATTTTTGTTGGAAAAGGGAGGAGGTTTTAGTTGATAAGAGGGAAGTTTTAGTTGAAAAAGTTTTTTTTTTTTTGGAAAGTGGAAGGCGATTGTTTGGAAAGAGGAGGGGAGAGTGTTTGGAAAGGATAGAGGGGTTTATGTTAGCAAAGGGAGAGGGGTTTGATTGGTTAAGTGGAGGGGAGGTTGATTTGTCAAATGAAGAAAGGTTTGTTTTAAAAAGTGGAAGGAGGTTTGTTTGTCAAGTAGAGGGGATTTGTTTTGGCAAAGGGAGGGGGGTTTCGGTTGGTAAGGGAAGAGAGGTTTGATTGGTCAAATAGAAAGGAGTTTGATTATTAAAGAGGGGTTTGTTTGGCAAGAGGAGGGGGATTTGTTTTATCAGAAATGGTTGTTTTGGTAGAGGGAGGGGGTTTGTCTTGGCAAGTGGGGGAGGTTGTTTGTCAAGGGGAGGGGGGTTATTTGGAAAGCAGAGGAGGATCATTTAATAAACCCCTATTTGGGATTATGTTGGTATCACAATGGGACTTTATTTACTCGAGATACCGCTTGATTTTGATACTTCCATTTAGTATTATAAATCCTATTGTAACACAATATTCACAAGTTATCCTACTATTAATTATGATGACTATTGGAGCATTTTTTGAGATAAAAGGACTAAGCGATACGTTCTATTTTCTCAGGCTGCTGGGACCTCGAGTAGGCGGTGTGGACCCTGACTCACCTCGATTTGGACCGTCCCCGGATCGTAAACATTCTCGAGAACGTTTCCTTGCGATCCACGTCCCGATACGCGCTTTGGGTCCGAGCATCGGGCCCGAACAACCATGAAAACAATTTTTACCTCTGTTGTTCCAACTACTCCTTTATCGACTTTAAAACTTTGTATTGTGTTGGAGTCAAATAAAGAATTGAAAAGATAGCATAAATTTTGCAGTTTTAAATTTATACAACTGGACTCGACTTGTCCGCAATTAATCAATTTTTTTTTTTCAGATTTGAATTCAATTTCAATTGACTCAAGTTCATTAATATGGATGAAAAAAATGATGAATTGTGAATTGAGTTTAATTTCGTGGATATTTTGAACTTCCCGCCTAAAAATTGCGGGATTTAAAGAATTCTTTTTTCTGAATAGACTGAAGTATATAAAAATAAGTCAGTTTCTTTAAAATGCAGAGTAAACTTCCTGCTTGACGTATTGCTAAACGAAAAAGACCGAGCATATATAACGGCGTCCGGCTGGCCTTGAACCCTGAGGAAACCAAGGACGAAACAAGAATATTCCTGAGCAAAAATCAAGCTACGACATGGTGCACTCTCAGTTGCTTGTTGCGCACCAAGTTTTATGGAGGTTCAATCTACAAAACCGTTTAAGACTTTCTGCTTCTTGTAGTTTTATAATTACTGGAAAAGGATCAGACTTAAATGCAAGAACCTCAGGATAAAAAAAAGCGTCTTGCTTTTTAGAACTGTTAAAAGTACGATATACTATTTTTAGTTTAATCCTAGTTTCAATTTTAGCATTGAGTCAAATTGGATTACAAATTTTAACAATTTCAGGTAATTTTCTAATTAACTTTATATTTAAGGACTGTTAACAAATATATTCAAATGTTTCAAAATATTTCATAGGATTTAAAACGACTTCATGTCATTTCAAAATGTTTTAAAGAAGTTCAAAATATTTCTAGGGTTTCAACGATAATAAATTATTCCAATTTGAAAATCACTTTAACAAACAGGATGATTCCCAGAATTGATTAACGAATTCATGCAATCTAAAAAGTCTCGATCTTAATGAATCTTACATAAAACAACAAATAATGATAATGTATGCAAAAAAAAAAGTGTGAAAACGTGATAAGAAATTCGAATCTCACATCTTCCTGCAAAGAAGTGCGCAATTGTTGGATTCTTTCTGCTCTTACAACAACTTGAAATATTCGAATCCGATTGAAAAACGTGACCCCCATGAAGATACGCCCTTCTTGACTCCCTCAATCACGTGACCCCATGACGATACACCCTTCTTGATTCCCCTCGACATTTCCTTGACAAATTTTTTTTTCTCTAATATGTGCGGCTTTCCAAAACTTTTATCTTTCCCAAGAATTTCGGCCACTAAATATACTAAGTAAAAATAAGCAAAAATGATCCCAACGGCAAACAAACGAGTGAACCATATATTATTGGTCCAATTTAGACTTTTGATTTCTCAAAGGTTGAGGTAGAGGTAAACTAAAGGTAAAAGTAAAGGTAAAGCTAAGGCTAAAGTTAAAGGTAAACACAGACAAATCCTAACAAGTAATCCCAAAGGCGGCTGAGTACAAAAGGCGCCCAGAGCTAAAGCTGCAGACGTCCAAACGCATTTATATTCATACATTATACCATTATAGACTGTATGTATAAGTGTATATACCACCGACTGAGATGTAGCTGAGAAGGAAAATTTCAGTTAATGCCAAATCACCATCATTCCTGATTTTCGTCTTTAGAAGGAGACTTTTCGTCTTTAAAAGAAGACTTTTCGAGAAAAGGACAGGACAGAATAGATCAGGACAGAGCAAGACATAATATAACAGGACAGAACAGGGGGTGAATTATGTAAGTTTCCCATTTTCCCACTTTCCCATTGTTCCCAAATTCTCTCGAGTAATTCCAAAGAATTTAAAAAAGTTCATTTTCAAAACATTTTACAAAATTTCAATGATTTCAACATATTTTAAAGGATTTCAAGAGATTCTAAGTGATTTTTAAAAATTTTAACGATTTTAAAATACATGTCTTAACAGATTTCAAAGATTTTAACGAACTTCAAAAGACTTCAAAAAATTTCAAAGATTTCACGACATGTTGAGTGATTTTAAGGAATTACGAAGGATTTCAACGTATTTGAAAAGATTTAAGGGATCTCAAAATTTTTAAGTGATTTCAATCGAATTCTAGGGATCTTCAACAGATTTCAAGAGATTTTAAGAACTTTCCAAAAGTTTTTAGCGGTTTTCTAAGAATTTTAAAAACTTTCCAAAAGTTTAAAAGGATTTCAAGTGATTTCAATCCGTTTCGAAGGATTTTAAAAGATTTTAAGGGATGTCCAATAGATTTTAAAAGATTTTTAAAATGATTTAAAGAGATTTCAATGGATTTAAAAAAATGTCAAGAAATTTTCCAAGATTTCAATTTGTTTCTAAAGATTTTAAAGGAATTTAAATTTTCCAAGCATCAAACCTGTAATGCTGCGATAATTTAAGAATAATGGGAAAATGGGAAAGTTACATGATTGACCCTCAGAACAGAACAGGATAGAATAGGATAAGACAGAACAGGACTGAAATAGTTGTTCGGTAGTATAATATATACCAGCTAACAGCCTGTAAAACTCCAAGTCTGGCGCTTCGTTAAAGGTACACCTTTTGAGTTTGTGTGCGTACCAGACAGGTGCGCACCAGACACCAGGTACCAGTCCTAAATAGACTGCAACCTCGCCAGCTGGTTCGTGCTGTTCCACGAAACAGGTATTTCCTTTGGCGAATCTCAGCAGAGGGTGAAATTGGGTAAAAGGGTAATGCCGGTGTCATAATGACCTTATTTAGCTTTTTGCGGTATTTAAAAGTCGGTAGAAAGCTGCTGGCTTCAAACTTTAAAGGGACCTCAATTACGTTCTTATTAATGGGTTTTTTTTATATATACATACATGTCCTGCATTTTATCTCATGTTAAATAAAATAAAAAAATAGATGAAACATTTTTGTAAATTATAGAAGCTTTTGATCCGATTTTAAAAATGTTCTAAAAGGCATGCTTTAAAATTCTAAAATAACCTTACAAATAAATAATATAAATTACTTAAAACTTAAAAGAATTCAATATAAGTAATTTGTTAAAGAATTATTTTTAGATTGAAAACTAAAAATTCCCGAAAAATAAAATTCCCGGCATTATAAAAATGCCGACAATATAAAATTCTCAACACTGTATAATTTCTAGTGTCGGGAATTTTCCAATGTCGGGAATTTGTAATTTTTGGAATGTTTCTAGTGTCGGGGATTTTAAAGTATCGGGAATTTTATATTTTCGGCAATTTTATAATGCCGGGAATTTTATTTTTCGGTAATTATTTATTCGATAATTTTACAGAAAATCCTCATGTAATCTTTTGAAAACTATTACAAATGCCTTAATTGTAGAATCCCTTCAAATCCGTCAAATTCCAAGAAATTTTTCGAAAGCCATTGAAATTTCTGAAAATCTAACGTAATTTCTGGAAATGTCTTAAAATTCCTGTAAACTCCATGTAATCTTTTGAAATCCCAGAAATTTTTTTAAATTGCTCAAAATTTATACGACCAAAAATATTTAACCCTCCCAAATTAAAAATTGGAGGCAACTAAACCTGAAAGCCTCAAAATCTGGAACTTTAAAAATATAAAAAAAAACAATTATTAACTCGAAGGTAGAAATTGATTCCAACTTTATAACTGACTCATAAATTTCTATAAAATGCGAAAAATATAATTCTCGCTTTCCAATGTTACCGCACGTTTGAGAATTATATACATAACAGTGCGGGATCTTTTCTCGACGAAACGATAAGATCGAAGGAATTATCGTCGTTAGTAATTTAAAATTTTGCTGCCCTCTCTGTGTGAAATGGACGCCTATATATTTGAACTCACACATGTTCACGTGGGCGATGTAAACACTGCGTTTGTTGGCAACCCTGGCCAGCCGAGTGCAACGCCACAGCAGACCTTGAGCGATTATTTTACTGTAAAACGCCTCGTTTTCTTTCTCTCTCTTTCTCTCTGTCTCTCTCCTTCTCTCTTTTTCTTCTACCTCTATCCTATCCCATTCTGTCCTATTCTATCCTCTCCTTTCTCTTTTCTTCTTAGCTTCTTTCCAGCATCCTAACCTTGCAGTTTTACCTCCCTCTCTTTCACTCCCATTCGCTATATTTCCCCCACTTTTTCTCATTTCTCGAGGTCCTGATTTTCTTGCATTTTATCGTACGTGAGATTTTGCACGTGAAAATGATGAAAAAAAAAAACATATTTGCGAAAGATATAAAGTTGCGTCAAATAGTGCAATGATTGCGCGAATGTTCAATTCACAAAAAGATGTAATCATCCCAAATGAGGAAAGAGAGTCTCTTCTGATAAATATTTATTTTTGATAACAAGAAAATAATTTGCGACAGTCTTTTATTTAAATTTTTCTTGATATATAAAACATAAATTTCAAATCAAGATATTTCATACAATTTTCCAAATTTCTAATTCAATTCAATACTGAAAAAATAATTCTCGAAAATTCGAATTCTCGAAAAAAATGCAAGTTCCCGAATAAATATAATATGTACCGAAAATGTTGTTCAGTGAAAGTATAAAATTATGTACAGTAATTTAAAATTCCCGAAATTTCAATTTCCGAAAATATAAAATACCCGAATTTTCAAATTCCAGAAAATTCAAATTCCCGGAAATAAAAAGAAAATATTTTTTTAAAATAATAACAATTTTTTATTAAAATTTCTCTGAAATTTGTGATTAAAATTTCTTTTCAAAATTAAAAAAAAATTTCAATATCCGTCATAAATTAGATCATTAGAAAGATTAGAAATACCAGTCATGAAATGTTTACTAACAACCATCAAGGTTAATCAGAGATAGAAATGATAGAATTTTATAATTGGGGATAAAACTTTTTAAACTTACCTTACCTGTTGATGATCCGTTGACCTTGGGAAGACTTATCGGCATCCACATCGGCAATCAACACAATTTTATTACTAAACACTGTTTTATTTCTTTTCTACATTGACCGAGAAATAAACATAAGTAGCAAAAAGAATCAGTTCTAATCTTCTAATTACGATATAAAATTATATTGATATAAAATTATATTTCTCTACTTAACAATTACGAAAAGCCTTGATTACAAAACCTCAAAGTTCACTGACCCTTGAAAAGTTCGAAAACACTGATCCTAAATTGCTTTAATGTTCACTGACTCGACTTGTTAAATTTTCATTATCGAGACGACAAGAAAAACCACACGAAGACCGAAATTTTCAGATCTATCGATTTTCACTCCCGAAACTTTTTCGCGGCGAAATACTGAACCGGATTGTATTAATTTTGACCCTTGAAAATATTAATTTTTTTATCCAACAATTAAAATTAACCTGACTTTTTTATTCTTACAAAAACTTCACTTTGAGATCGAAACACAAGTTCAAAAACACTGATTCTAAACTGCTTTATTGTCCACTGGCTCGAATTATTAAATTTCCATTTACCGAGACGACAAAAAAAGCGACACGAACACTTGAAAACTTTCAGATCTATCGATTGTCACTCCTGAAACTTTTTCGCGACGAAATACTCAACCGGAATAAGAAATCTAATAAATTGACCACGAATACGAACCGAATTTAACTTTTTGTCACTTTTTGTTGAGAAAAAGGAGTTTCGTAACAATGGACACTGACCTTTGGGGGGGAACCACATAACCTCGAAATTAGGTCACTAGCATTTTGACAAATACCACCAATATTTGGAAAAGTTTGATTAAACCTTTACACTGCACAGTCCCGGAATTTGGTGAATTTCACCTTAATAAAAGTTTTTGTCCGTTTCCGAGTGAAAGGCGAGAGGAAAAGTTCACGAAAAGTTCAATCTCGACTCGGACGTCAACTGTGAAAAATCCGCGCGAACGTTATTAAACAAGTGAGCATCGACCAATCACGTGCCTCCAAATCAGGATATTTCAAATCGGCATTTCTGGTCTAGATTCGAAATCAGGGCCGCCGATATTATCGTGTGCCCCCTTTCCCAGAAAATGTTTAGTCAAATCTTTGAAATCTCTAAATTTTTAAATATCCTTCGAAATCTTTAAAACCTTTTGAAATTTCTTAAAATCAGTTGAAATCTTTGGAAATCGATTAAAACATTCTTAAAATCTCCAGAAATCTACAAAATTTCTTGAAGTTTTCTTATACCCTTCAAAATCTCTTGATATTTCCTAAAATCACTTAAAATCTTTTAAAATTTAAATTCTTTAAAATCCTTTACATCTTTTTAAATCGGTAAAATTTATTAAAATTATTTGTGTGCATATATTATTCCCCTTATTATTTCATAAAAAAAGTCACCCAATTTCACCTATTTTATCATTTTGAATATTACAGGCTGTCTTGAGAGCCTGTATCCAAAACATCTAAAATAAATAAAAGAGAATGACTTATAGCAAATAAATTAAATCTAATTCCACAAAAAAAAAAAACAATAAGTTAACGTTTTTCGTTACACCGCAAATAATACATTATCCCTAATATAATATCCCTCGCTGTGTACATTGAATAATCGAGCAACAAATCAAATTATACTTGCAAATTACCTCATTAATTGCTTGTAAGCGAATATTTTCATTTTTTGTTAGGAGAAAAGGCGATGAATCCGAAACGAAAAGCGTTATGTTACACATATGAGGGTACTTAAATAGTATAGTTATTTATCCTAGTCATACAAAACGACGTATATCTGAGCATAATCAACCGTCTGTTCATTGTCTACCGTTCATGATAAATAATGTATTATTTTTCCGTGCAAGGAAGCAAACTTAATATATTCCATCCTCACATACACACACATACACATATAACGTACATATCAACATACATATATTATAGTATGTTGTGTGTGAAATGCGCAAACTTGGGAATTAGAAATTATGCATAAACCGGATTCGTTCCAAGAATATCGGTTACATGTACTTTTTATATACACATACAATATACATGTATATGAATATTATATATGTATCTATAATTTCGTATGTATAACCAGTAAGGCTATCGTAAGTACGTGTGTTTTTCGATATTTACGAGAAACGGCCATTTCACCAACGATCGTTCTCTTATCTTTATGCGCAGATTGACCGAGTTGGAAAAAATTCATTTCCCAAGGAAACAATCGAAAAATGGATGATGGACTTGGATGGGCGGTATTATTTATAATTGCGGGGAAATCAGATATATTATTGTTGAGCTAGATACATATATTGCTTTAATATATGTGTTGCAATGCAATAAATTTACATTTTAATGGGTTTATCGTTCTAACGCCTTCGCAATGTTTATGCTCTTTTCATGTCTGAAAGAGTTCGAGTTACAAAGTAAAAATTATGGATACAAATAAGAATAACTGTAAAACTTATGGGTTGCGTCATTACAAAATTCGATTTTTATATAATAATATAAGTGCGTGAATTTACACTACGGGTCAGAATTTTATTGTGAATTCACCTGTCTTTCGATGATCGTTTAAGTTCTCTTAAATTTAATTAAACCAACGGTTACATTTTTTCTTTTGAGTAAGTTAAAATCTGTCAAAATTCTGCTTAAAATGAGCCCAGGACGAAGTCACTTTGTCAATTTTTTAAGAAAATATTTCAATATTTTATAAAAATATCAAAAACTTTCGAAATAATGAACATTTTTGAAATTCCTTGGGCTCATTTTAAAGGTAAATTTCTATAGAATGTGATAGATTTATTGAAATAATTTTACAATTATTTCTCTGAATTGTGGAAGGGCTTAAATTTGGATTTAAAATACGTGAAAAGTTCAATATCACCTTATCAGTAAGAAAATAATAATAAAAATCAACTAATCGTAAATTTTCATGTATTTTGTAGAAATATTTTGAAATTCTTTGTATTCTTATCTAAAAAACTTTGAAATCTCTTAAAACCTCTTAAAAAATCTTTTGAAATCACTTAAATTGCATAAATTATTTCGAAATCTTTAAAATCCATTGAATTCTCTAAAAAAATCCTATAAAATACTTAAAATCATCTGAAATCCCTCCAAATTGTTAAAAACTTTCATTTTTGAAAGCTTAGTACTCTAATTATTCAGGTACGTATGTATATTTCGAGACTTCGAAATCATGACTCTATTCGAATTTTCATGGTTAATACCTCAAATCGTATAATTTTTAATGCCTACCCTAAAATACACTTCAAATCAAATTTATTAAACACAGTTCTTCCGATTTGAAGTTTATTCTCCAAAATTTAAAATTTGAGTAAAAAAATTGTCAATCGTCTACCTTCATTTTTAATTTAAAACGCCAAAAATGCAGAACTGTCCCAGTTTCAACACTTTAATTTACACTTCAGTTTTGGAAAGTTCAAATTTCAAATTATTCACCTTTCAAAGCATGAAGTAGAAAATTCAATAATTCAAATGACCCGAGCATTTCACGGGGCAGTGACTGAAAATGTTTCCTGAGATTTGAGTGGCCACCATATTTAAAAATCATGCATATCTTGTATGCATAAGCAATTAAGCATACAAAAAAGTATGTAATCAGAAATGTAAAACGAAAATGTAAAATGTTTTACGCCTTGGCATTCATTAGTAACTTCTTCCTAATTCAGATTTAGAAAGCAGCAAAGTTCACTTAAAAAAAATGAAGAATAACATTAAATTTTCTAAATTACTCGGAAGATGTTTCAAATATTTATTCCGGAAGCTCGTTAGATATCTTGGGAACGAGTGGAATTTCCGAGGAATTCCATTCCTATTTCCCATTTTTCTCATTGTTTTTCCCTGACTCCTCGTTTCCACCGAGAATACATACATCAATACATACAACTGTACGCGTGCTACTTTGGATTGTTTAGAATATCGAAACAAGACAAAGGTTATTAGACGCATTTTCTCTTTCCCAATGGCGAGATGCCACAAGCCGCATGTTGTAGTTGTACCTCGTGGATACCAGAAGCAAACCGAGTTTTCTTTGCACATGTATGCACTGGGCAACGGCTTCGTATTAATAGCTACTGCGCATTATCGTTCAAGCGTGTCCGTGTGAGAAGTCAGGAGTCACTAATCTTCATGAATCAAGTCACGATACGTATGTATTCGCGAGCCAACTTGATAATTGCACTTACCGTCAACTTTTGTCTCGCCCACGTCTCTACGTACGTCGACCGTACACGTGTAAAGAACTCGACGTAGAATATGCAATTATGAGAAACATCTTCGTCACTAGCTTCCAATTTCAGCAAAAAAGCGAGTATAATTATTTTTTTTTTTATATATTAGATGGTCTATTTTCAATCGGAATAATTGAATCATTCAAGTTAGGGACGACTGAAAATTCCCGAAAAATAAAATTCTTCACACTGTAAAATTCCTAAATACATACATAATTACCAAAAAATAAAATTCCCGGCATTATAAAATTGCCGACAATATAAAATTCCCAAAAATGGAAAATTCCTGAAAAGATATCTAAAAATGTTTGAGAAATATTTTTAAAATACAGAATAATTTAAAATTTCCTAAATTCCTTTGAAATCCCGTAAAATCTTTTGAATCTCATGGAAATCCTTAAGGACATGTGTACATACGAATACCATATGAACAAATTTAGATAACCCGGGTTTTTTTTTCTACAATTTTTACTTTTTCAAAAAAATAATAGTGGACAGCCATCCGTGTTAACATTCTTGACGGCTGTGCACTATTATTTTTTTGAAAAAGTAAAAATTGGGGAAAAAAATACGGGTTATCTAAATGTGCTCATATGGTAAATAAAACATGCCCTTAAACTCTGTAAAATTTTTTACAATTACTGTAAATCTCTTGTAATCCCTTGACATTTTTTAAAATCACCTAAAATCTCTTTAAATATTTCAAAATATTTTAAAATCATTGTGATCTCGGCGTTTATTCGGAAGAAAAAAAATTATGTCAAATGGTTATTCGGAAAAATAAAAATTAAATAAAATTAATATTAAATATTAAAAAAAAAATTAAAATTAAAATCCCGTCAAATCCATAATGATTCCTTTAATTCATTTCAAATACCTTAACATTGTTTTTTTAAATTATTGAAAGTCAATTTAGATCTCGTAAAATTTCTTAAAAATCCTTAAACTCGTTAAAATTCCTTTA
>JAUESH010000037.1:3076822-3088947 GCA_032275165.1 Synergus magnus
AAATGTAGTTTTTAAATAAATTGCAATATTGCAATGGAGCAAATTACGCATGTCGCAACCCACTATGCATTTTATGATGATTCTATCCTAAGAGGGACCTTATATTATAAAGCGGAAAAAATACGGGAATTGTCTGTATAATTTTATTGGTCAGTATTTCTATTGACCTACAAAATTTTTATCTACAATAAAAGACCAAGAATATTGGTTTTCTATAGAACAGCGCAATTTTTAATCTTTCTAACATAGGATAATGACAATTCATGAAAATATGAATTCCGTTTCTCGTAAATTTAATAATTTATCCAGGACTTATTTGGGACCTATATTCTGATTTATACTCAGCTAGTTTTCTCCTTAATCCGTGACTGATTGACAAACACGCCTCTCACGAGCAGTTATGACTATTGCCAAGGAATTACAGCTCCATTACAGAAATTATCTGTAATAACTAATTCCACGCGAGACAAAAGCGGTGGTGTGGATAATTGCCGGAACGCATTTGCACAGTTAATATGAAAACGTAAACGCAAACTGAGCTCTCCGCGCGAGAAGAAAGAAATATTGAAAGTGTAGGTTACGTACCGTGTCGTAAAAAGTGAGTTTTCTATCCTAAAATAAAATTCGCCACCTTGTTGCTACTGTACAAAAAGAGTTGTGACACTCGACAATTTATTTTATACCCTCAACATTTGAATAATAAATGCAGAAGGTGAAATATAAAAGCAAGAGTATTAAACTCAGACAATTGAAAAATAAAGCAACTTCTTGAAGCAGTAATAAAAGCGAATGTTTTATTGAAAAAGACAGCGTGATAAGAAAATTATTTGTGGAATATCCTATCACTCTGTTTGTAACAGGAAACTCGTATTTTTTACGACTTTTTGATGTTTGATCAATGATTATTATTCTCATAATCGAATGAGAAGGTATTGGTTCTGTTTTACATATTTAACATATATTCAAGGCCAATTACCCTTATTAAAAATGGAAAACGATAGTGAAAGAAGCTAAGAAAGTCGTTCTTATTTATCGTTGATGAGTACTTCACACGTCCGATACTTGTATAAACATTTCAAGTGCTTGACAAGATAAACTTTTCTTGACAAGGACCATCGATAATTTCTGATATCTCAAGAACGATTTATAAGAAACGTTCGTTCTATTCAAAAATTGCTTATCTGTTTAATTACTTCCATTGGATTTACTTTAGGATATATTTCGAATTAAATCTTCCGTTAGTTTTTTTCAAGGAATAATAATAATAATCTCAAGTTGTAATTTAAAGAAAAATAAGTTTGTCAAAAAAATACTTACCTATTATCCAAGAATCAGGAATTCATAACTCTTTAATAGTAGCTTAATTTAATCGCTCTAATTAATATATTTATTTAATATACTTAATTAATATTAACATTTAATAAATAATTTTCTTTGAAAAAATTCGAAAACTTGTAAAATTTCATTTAAAAAAATAACGAAATATTAAAAAATGAATTCTATTAAAATTTATAAACAAATTCCTAAATATATTATTCTTAATATAAAAGCGCATCTTATTCTAGTCGATAATTCAGGTATAGGAAAACTCCAAGTAAATATTTTCAAAAGATTTTTTAATAATTTCGATAAAAAATGATATAAATCGGGTACTTAATAACAAGATAATAAGTATTATAAACAAGGGTACTAAATACAAATGTACAATGGTTAAAGTTAGTCGTTAGCGCAACATTCTTTTTTCTTAAACAGTAAAGTGTTGTAACTTAAGAATCTAGAATAGATAACTTACAGACGTATCTTCTTTATTGGATATTTCTTCCTTTTACTTTTATAATCGTAAAATCTGTTACAAGTACTTCAGTTATCGATTATCAAAAACATTAAAAAAAAAAAAAGAAAATAAGAAAAACGCAAACTTCCAAAAGCGATGATCCAAAGCAGATAAAAAAAATGTGTGTGCGTGAGTGAAAGAGTTTTAAAAAAAAGTCAAAAGTCTCGAAGAGAACGAAACGCAAGGAAAAAAAGGATTTAAAAAAGTTTGTAAAAATATCGCTTTGTCATTTTTTTCATTTTAAGCTTTTCATCCGAAAAATAGATTTCTTGGCCGAAAAGGACCCTTTCCTTACTTATTTTGTTTCTTTTACTTTTCATCTTCTTTACTATTTTAGTAATAGTAATAATAATAGTGATAATAATAATAATAAGAATAATAGTAATAATAATAATAATAATAATAATAATAATAAAATTCACGTTCTTTTCTGCTTTTGCTTTCTATTCTCTTTTAGAAAAAAAGTAAAAAAAAGTTTTCGGATACGTTAAAGGAAATACGAAATATTGCACTGTGGTGTACTTTATGTTACAGATCCGTCGATAAAGATCAACGACTTTTGGACGAAACTTTACTTGATAAAATTGCATCTCGCAATTGCTGAGGTCGAAAAAAAACGACTTCTGGACTAGCTAAACAACTTTTTACGAAGCCTCGTAAAAGCCACACTGAAAACGCTTCCTGGCACCCAGAAAAAAATGTTTTATTCCCAAGTCGTCAGCAAAAGAGGTAAGAAAAAAAACAAAAGATTTCTCTCAAAACTTTAAAAACAATTAAAATATTTTTCAAAGAGTCCATCATAAAATAAAATAAAATAGCGGGAACCTTTTTTTCTGGGTAAGACCAATTCGTGTACACCAAGAGCAATATCCGAAGTAACAAAAAACCACTTGGATGACTTTTATAATTAAAAAGACGATTTTTTTTCCTGAACTTCGTCTCTCAATTGGACATATATACACGCTAAAAATTTGTTAGAAACTACTACACACCTAATTCTGCCGTATCACATACATATAATATATAGTAATATATAATATATATATTTGTATGATTTCAAAAATTGAAAAAACTCTAATCGTAACGAATGAGTGAAACCGGCAGATTGTCAGGGCTACCAGAGTCGTACAACTTAATACTTATTTGAGCATCGATATTAATTTTTTTTCTCTCTTCAATTTTTTATTCCTTTGTAAATCCCTCGAAAAATTGGGGAGCCTGTTCGACGGTAAAAAATAAACGCACGTACGGTCCTGACAAATTACCGAGGGACCTCGCAAATAATGGAGGACGTAATTCGACCCTTGTGGAGAAAGGAGGCCTCAAAATGAGCAGAAATTTGACCTCGTCTCTCCGACAAAACCCGTCGTCTGAAATCTGTTAATAGTTTTTCATCTCATCCTCGCGAAAACGTTAACCCGCTCGGAAAAAAAAACAAAATTCACCATTCAGAGAAAAAAAAAGTACTCGAGATTCATGAAGGGTCTTGGATTCCATTTCCTCATTTTACTCAACAAATATTAAAATTATATATTTTTTCTCTCTATAGACAGACTCTTTTCCAAAGTGGAAGTGTGGCTACAGAGCGAAAAAATATTTAGTTTTCGTCATTTTAGCACAAAACGAAGAATTCGATATCTAATCTCAAAATTTCATCTTTTCGTTTTACAGAAAAACATATTTAATGATTGAATTTGTTGAGTAAAATGAGGGAATCGAATTTTGAAGTTGGAACTTTGATCCAACTAATTACTTGCCAAGTTTCTTTTCTTCCTCTGAAGGTATTAAAATTCTCTCTTCTCTGATCCCATCTTTTTCAATCTCAACTCCTCGACTAAATTTCTTCCCTTATCGTATATCTTAGAGCGACTCTTTTTTTCTTTTGACGTTTACACAAATACAATACAGAGACTATGAATAACTTACAATGCCGTCGAACAATCACAAAACTCTCGCAAAAAAAATTCACTTCCACAAAGACAAGCTAGACAAGCCACGAACAAAATTTAAATCTGCGATTCTGGATCGGAAAGACTCGCTCGTTAAATCTACGAAATATCGAAACTCTTAACCACGAATTACTTCCTTAGTTTTTTTTTTTTTTTTATTAAATTCTACGCACACTTTAAATGGCCGAAAAGAGGTTTACAAAATTACGTATTGGCACAGGAATAATTTTCGATTTTTTATGAGAATAATTGCATTCGAAATGTTTCGATTACTAAAAATACTTTTGAGAGATTTTCGAATAGAATAGGAAATTGGAATATTTTTTTGGATTAGCTTCGACTCAATGGCAATTTTTGATTACAGTCTTTCAATTATTTGCACTTTGAGATCTCAAATTACGTGACTTTGATTACAGTCTTCAATTTGCACATTTCGAACTAAAAGTAACTGAAACACAATGCAATTATAAAAGCGGTGATATGTTTTTGGCCTTCTGGAAACCTAGATTATAATTTAAAATTTACAAAATACTTTTGAATATTATTTTCCCTTGGCGCCAAAAAATGGCACTTTTCGTCCCAGTTCCAAAATTGTTACAAAATATCGCTTTAGAAATTGTGGTACAAGTTTCTGTGGTTTTGCTCCGAATCGAAATCCTATTAACGTCTCCCACTCTATAGTATATTAATTTTTTTTTCTCGGAGATACATCACATCACAGCCTGTAGTATTTTGTATAAATGGTTATGTCGGTTTCGTACTATTGTTTATTATTTACTGTAGAAGACGTGTTCCCCTACCTCGATCCCTTTCTCTTCTCTAAACCCAGAAAAGATTTCCATTCAATATTTTAACATACTCTTGTTTCAATATTTTAATTCTCTTGGCCCTGCTTTCGATTTTGTACGACGGTTTCTGAACCTTGATCGGAGGTGCTCAGGCACTAGTTTTTATTTTTCTTTCCATTAAGGGTGTTGAAACCACCTCAAATCTCGGTTTCCTCATTTTAATCAACAGATATCATAACTAAATATTTTTTCGCTCTGTAACACTATTCACTTATTAAATAGAAATATGCATACAAAGTGAAAAGATACATTTTTCAAATATTTTTTGAGTAAAATGTGGAAATGGAATTTTGTTTATAATTCGAATTCCTCGTTTTACAAAAAAAAAAAATATTGAAATTAAATAATTTTTCACTCTGTAAGCATACTTCCAGTTTGAAAAGGAATATGTCCACAGAGCGAAAATATATCTAATTATAATATTTTTTACGTAAAACGAGGAGATAGAATTTTGAGGTCAGAACTTGGACCCAACACTCTTAATTATTTTTCTTTTTCGATTACTAAATGCAGCTTTAAAAAACTCCCCTTCAAAAAACTCCCTTTTAAAAATCTCCCATTTAAAAATCTCCCCTTTAAAAATCTTTCGACCCTGACACGTCTGGTACTCGGAAATGGCAAAATGCCCATGAAATTCGGGCTCGCAACAAGCAAGAAACGATAGAGAAAATCTTAGCTATGAGAAAAATGGTAGTGGGCTCGCTGGTATTAGTTTTCTAACGTAATCAATAACCTTTAAGTAATTAAAGTATGTAAATGTAAAGAACATGAGATCAAAGTTTGATATTGATAGTTCTTCAAATCGGAAATACCGTTTCAAAGGACCAAAAAAAAAAAAAAAAACACAAACAAAAAAAAAACTGCACGTCATTATGCTCCTGGCCATATACTCGTAATAGGCTGAGGGCGATATACTCTCTTAATAGGTATCAATATTTCTAGTATTTTATCTATTTCCGATGCGGCCTCAATCCCAGTATGAAAATCCATTTCAAAATTTCGAGTTTGCTGCGCCATCGAGAAGAAATTTCAACTTTGTTATACAGTTGTGACTAGGATGGTCCACTCAATAAATTAAGAGCTCTCTAAATTTTGATTGTTCAAATTTTGAATTTTAAGGGCGTCTGGATCCAAGTTCTAACTTCAAAATTCAATTTCCTCATTTTACTCAACAAATATTAGAGTTTTATATCTTTTCGCTCTGTAGACACCTTCTTTTTCAAACTAGAAACGTGTCTACAGAGCCAAAAAAATCTAGTTATTATATTTATTAAATAAAATGAAGAATTCGAATTTTGAGATTGGAAATTGGATCCAAAACCCATAAGAAGGGCCTAAATGGAGAGGTTAAAGAAAGAAGATATTTTTTAATTTGTTGAGTGGCAGATTTAAAACCACCCTGGTATATTTATTATGGTATCCATCGTATTGCGTCTATATGACTGGAAAGAGTCGAGAGCAACTTGAAATCTAGGATTTTCGAAATTTAGTTAATTTTCTCTATTTTTCCTTCTCTATTTTTTCTTTTTGAGAATTTCGTTCCTAGATTTCAGGGAGCTCTTTTCTCGAAACGCCTCGTTTCTCTTGACTTACGACATAGGATTGCTTTTATATATATACTACAAGTGTTATATATTACTAAATATGTGTTTACCGATATACACAACATGTCGGATTGACGAACGGCGATCGGCGCAAAAATCTCGAGGCACGTTTTTCATTTTATTGCTCGAACGCTGCCCGAAGTGATTTTTTAAAATTTTTACTTTTATTCAAAGGCCGATCGACGCTTGGCGATCCTTTCTCGTAGAAAAGAGCGTTACAAAACTAGTATACTACAGTAAATATACAAAAACGCTTATATTATACTTTTTACGTCGCGAATATTTATATATCGTGTGTGTTTATGTAAAAAAAAAAAAAAAAGAAAGAAAGACGATTTCGCCATCAAGAAACGATCGAGCGCCAATCTAAAAAAAAAACTCCACATTTTCATTCCGCAATCAAAATCCACTGAATTTCAAAGAAAACGTTTTTAAAAATCTTAAAAGAGGTTTCGAAATCCTTAATAAAATACTTAAGAACCTAGAAGAAACATAAACTTAAAATAATCCTAAGTACAATCTTTAGACGATTATTTTTGATTAATTATGAAAAAAGGAACACACAAAAAACTTGATTTAAAAAAAGCAACCGAAAAGTCTCTTCCTTTACGAAAAATAGATTCCTTTTTATTTTAGGAAGAGCTTTCCAAGTGACTTTTGACTAAAAATTCAGTGTTGGGTTTCAAAAATGTGGAGAGACGCTTTTTGTTCAAGCTGCTTTCACAATTCGCAGAAATCTTTGATTTTGATCCTTCAGTTCGAGAGATTTGAATCGAACAGCTGGAGTTCAACTTCCGGTCTGATTAACTTCTTTTTGATTGGACCCTCTTGAAAATTCTCGGCCTGCTTTTCTTTTTGTTGTGGCAACATAATACTGGCCTTTGATCGAGAAATTGAATCCCTAATTCGGAAAACTGGGAACCGGACGCTGAGGTTTTTTTTTCTTTTCGTGAGGGAGACAAGAGAAAATTTTTTTTTAAAAAAGCCGAGGATTTACTCACAAACAAGAGAATTCTTTCGTTAGGAAGTAAATCTCCCAACCAATTAGCCCTTCTTCAAAGATCTTTCCCTCAAATTAATTTCCCACAGCATCAAAACAGCATCAAAACTCCATCAAAACGATACTTTGCCAAACCACAAAACCTTTATTCTAAAGGCAGCGAGATTTTCCCAAAGGATGTTTGAGCAACATTCTCACCTTCTCCAAACTCATCAAGAAGTCTTCCTCACCAACCGGTTTCAGTAATCAGAAACCGCAGAATACTTTTGAAAGAAGCAAAAATGCAGGAAACCCCTCATTTATCCAAGAGTCTAGAAATAAATAAATAATAATAAAAAAAAGATATAAATACAAAATAAAAACTGTACAGAGCTGCACAGAAATAAATAAGTCGAATTCAGTTTCTTGCTCCCAAACTCCGAGTCTAATCTCTCGAACGCTCTCGCCAATGAGTCAACTCATCTCATCATCACCTAATTATAATTCTCTTAACTCAAAACTTCCAGAGTATTACAATAAGCTGCTTTCAAAGCCAGAACTCTTAAATCTCTCCTAGCTCGATCGTCAACCTTTCCCCTTCAGAAACTACCCCACTCGTTATGAACCCCAATCGATGAGAGCATATCCGTGACATCTGGTGTACAGGTGAACTCGAAGTGCGATCCACTGCTGGAACTTGATGTCTCAAACGAGTCCAGATCAGTCGTGATCGTGTCCATGTCCAAATCGAGCTTAAAGTCCGTTTGGATTTGGAGGAGGTCTGTCGAGGAGATTTGAAGAAGGGAGTCCAGATCCGCTAGGTTGGGGTTCGTCGATTCCTCAGTCTTGAGATGATTAGAATTCGTCGTATTTGTCGTGTTGGCAGTGATACTCGACATATTTGAAATGTTATTCGAAAGAGACTGAATCGTCGTCGTTCCAGTGTTGATGTCATGAGGTTCCTCCTTGACAAAGACATCGTGAGGATCACAAGGTGTCCTCTGGTAGCTTCTCTCCAGGTCGCCAGGTTGATAGGTCTCGAAGGTGCTAACAGAAGATAGAAGCCTGTCGTTTCGAAAATCTTGGGTGTACTCCAGATCCTCTTGCTTGATTTTTGATTGGAGACAACTGGTGTCCATGAAGGAGTCATCATAGAAGCTGGCAGACTCTGGAGAGTCTGGAGTGTCGCAAGAGGGACTGCTTGGTACCTTGGCTGTTGCGATTGGAGGAAGTGGTGTATAGTCAGTTGGCCTCTTGTCCAGGGCAAGTCTGATCTTGAGCCTCGAAACTGGATTGGTAGTTGGTTGAATCTGAAGCCTCTTGATTGGAGACTGGGTGCTGTTGTTGTTAGAATCGTTCCTGATTTTTGGGGAGACATGGTTTGGTGAGGTGGGAGAGGACTTCTTGCTTTTTTTGAGCTCTTTAGGTTTTGGGGAAGGGGCTGGTTTTGTGGTCTTCTTCCTGGGTCTGTATTTGTAGTCAGGATACTCCATCATGTGGAGTTGTCGAAGCCTCTCGGCTTCCTCGATGAAGGGCCTTCTTGCAGCATCATCGAGGGTTTTCCAGCGCCTTCCAAGCCTCTTGCTGATCTCTGCGTTATGCATATCGGGTTGGATTTCACAGATCTTCCTTCGCTCGATCTGAGACCATACCATGAAAGCGTTCATGGGTCTCTTTATGTGGTTGGGGTTGTTCTTTTTAGTCTGTAACAGAAAGAGAGGAGACAAGTTAAAATTTGTATATTTTTTTTTTTTTGGGGCTGTAAGAGAGAGAGAGAGAGTGATTGATGGGGTAATCGTTTAGAGTGGTTGAGATTTTATTCTGGTTGGGATTTAGATTCAGAGAGCGATTCGAGTCTCGTTAGGGGCGTGTGACTTTATTTATTCGGGGACATCTATCAATCTTTATTACTCTTGGTTTGTTTCGAGAGTCTATTAATCTCTTTCTTTAATTCTCGCCTTCTGAGAGTCGCGATTTTGGTTTCTGCGATTCTTATTTTAGTAAGGGGTTTACATGAGGCGTTCACATTTGTTTTGGAGAATTAGGGAACTGGGTGTTCTGGCTATTTTTGAATACTTTAGTTAACAAACTTATCACGACTACTTTATACATACAAAAACTTTATTCTATAAAAGTTTGCAAACAACTTTATCCAAAAAAACTCGTCTCAAAAACTTTATTCAACAAACTTGTCTCAACATCTTTATCCAAAAAATCTATCTCTACACCTTTCTTGAATTTAATCGTTGAGACAACTTTTCCAGATAAAGTTATTGATGCAACTTTATTGAATCAAGTTGTTGAGATAAATCTGTTGGATGAAGTTGTTAATAAAACATTATTGGATAAAGTCGTTGATATAAGATTTATTGGACGATGTTGTTAATACAACTTTATTAGATAAAGTGTTTGAAATAAGTTTTTTGGATAAAGTTGTTAACACAACTTCATTGGACGATGTTGGTAATAAAACTTTATTGGATAAAGTTGTTTAGAAAAGTTTTTCTGGATAAAGTTGTTGACTCAACTTAATTGGATAATGTTGTCAATACAACTGAACTGGATAAAGTTATTGAGGCAAATTTTTCAGATAAACTTGTGGAGGTATCTTTTTTGGATAAAATTGTTGAGACAAGTTTTAAGAATAAAATTGTTAACAAAACTTCGTTGTATAAAGAATGTTTTTAAAGCATAAAAAAATAGTTTAAAATTCAGCGACGGGCTTTAACTTGGAGAAAACGGTTCTCTGTGCTCGTTACAGTCTCTTGCGACGATGGGCTTTTTAAAAGGGGGTCAAAATTAATGCGGAGCGCATTATTTATGTGCGGCAGGGCTTTTACGACCTTTGAACGTTCCGTGTTGAATTTACCATAAGGTTCATTTCTCCAGCTTTAGTTTTCATGGTCCGGAAAAAAGTCGAAAATACGAAAATAGCGAAAATTTAACCAGCCGTGTAAATCCTGCATTGTGCACTCTACATTGTACTTTGTACGTTGTAAATTGTGCATTGAAAGCAAACAAAAAGGGATAAAGGAAAATCAAAAAGAGTTCCATAACGTTGGATCATGTTATATTGACGTGGGGAAAATGCGATTGAGATCCAATAGACAGTAATCGAGATTTTCTCTAGGGGTTGCAGGTGGCGCAACACAAAACCGACCCAGCCTAAATACGTCAAAGGGTTAAGCCTTTCTACAATAGACATTCAAAGCTTGCATTCACGTTCCATTTCCGTTGATTCCATCAACCTAAAGGGAACTCAGATTAGCGGGAAATCTTCACTGAAACGTAAATGCCGACGTCAACAGCGTGGAAAGCTCTGTAATGCTGTTGGCAATACACAATTAGCTTCCTGGTTACTAGAAATAGGGAGACTTTTTCAAAAGTCGGATTATCATTCTTTCCAATCGACAGATTCAGATTGCAGTCAATACTTGTCTGGAGAATAACTTTTTAGTAAAATGTTAAATATTTAATTTGAAACCTTGAACAATATATGTATCTCAAAACGAGTAAAAAAAAAATCTTGAAGAAGTGGGTCCATGTGACTTGCGAAATGAACAGAGTAAATAATTATTAAACATATTAGCCATCTCGAGAACTTTCGATTATGCGCTTGTCCTTCGAACACATGGGCGAGGTCCTATAAAACCAACTGCCTAAGAAACGCAATAAAAAATGTTATGGCTACACTGCAGTATAATTGACTTGTGGGCGTGCAGCAAGCCATAAAGTGAAAAAGTCCCAGAAAGTAAAAAAGCGTCGCGAAATGGATGCATTTAACCTAATTAGAGCTTCTTTTTTACATACTTAGGAATTTATTCCAATTTACGGTTTTAGTGTGGAAAAATCACTTAATACCGCTTATTTATAAAAGTTGTCTCAACAAATTTGTCCAATAAAGTTGTCTCAAGAACTTTATCCAAAAAAGTTGTCTCAACAACTTTATCCAAAAAAGTTGTAGCAACAACTTCATCCAATAACGTCGTATTAACAACTTTATCAAAAAAAACTTGTGTCAATGACTTTCTTCAATAAAATTGTCTCAATAACTATATCCAATAATGTTTTAATAAAATTTTTATTCAACAGATTTGTCTCAATAACTTTATACAATATCGTCGTTATTAACAACTTTATCGAATAAAACTTCTGTCAAAGATTTTATCCAACTTTATTGAATAAAGTTGTTAAGACAACTTTGTTGGATGAAGTTATTGAGACAACTTTGTTGGATAAAGTTGTTAATAGAACTTTGTTGGATAAAGTTACTGAGACAAGTTTTTTGTGCAATATTGTCGAGGGAAAACTGAATAAACCCCTCGTAAAATAATATTTGTTGATATTCAAGTCGCATTTCAAAGACTTGACTACAATGAAACGCCTGTCAGAAGTGATATGAAAATATCGAAGACGTTTTTCCTTGATTCTTTCTCCCCGATAAGGTATGACTTACATGGAACATTTTTCTCATATATATATAGCCATGATGCCAATCGCAATGTATAACGCGTATAGATAAACTGTCGCTCTGAGAATGAAGGCCGTGAACAAATCCGAGTTGAGATGCGAGCCTGCCTCTCGGCTTGACCTTAAGTATTTTACTTCCGTCAGCTGCAGGCTAATGGCGAATAATATATTATATCCCATCCACTTATAATTATCTTCTCTAACAGTGTTGGTGATTTTGATTACAAGTCACTTCTTCAAACTCGTTTCAATCCCAACAAATTATTTAATTCATTTTTTTCTTTTCCGCTTCCAACTTCCTTATTAAAAATCCTCGCAAAACTTGATTCGCGAGTCCAGAAATTCCTTTGTGGAAAATTAAATACTTAAAATTAATAAACTAATTAAAATGTTAAAGTTTTTAAAATAAAGTTGTCGGGACAAGTTTTTGGGATAAAGTTT
>JAUESH010000037.1:3096269-3115928 GCA_032275165.1 Synergus magnus
ATTTTTATTAATAATAAAAAAATACGTGTCTCTTTAAATTTGATTAACTTTCAGATTCTGAGGATCAATCATAATAAATCAAGTTTCTGCAAAAGTTGGTCGATTAGCGTTTCGCTTAAAGGAGCAACGGTATTACAAAAGTGACAGTGAATCGGCAAGCGGTGAGCCTCGCGGTTTCACTCGCTGAACTGCACGCGTTCGCATAACAGAATAGACAGAGCACGTCATAATTATTATGATACGCGTGCAAGAGTGCTCGATCGCCAGAAGAAAGTGGAGGGGAGGGAGCGCGTGCGCCTGCGCGCGCAGCTAAGAATGAGAGAATGCAAGAGATAAGAACAAGCTCATATTTATTCAATTTAATCGTTTAATAAATTTACAAGAATTATTTTTATTTAATTAATTTTGAATAAATTCTAGTATTGTGTACATTAAGTGACAAGTGTGGAATCCTGAGATAAAAAACGTGACGCACTTTTCTTGCACCTTATCAAATACTTAAATTGATTAGTTTATGATTAAATTGAACTTGTATTACAAGCTGAAAAATCTTCTAACTATGTAAGTCAAAGGAATTGCCTCAATCTGACACTTGAGTCTACAATTACGTCACGTCTTTTTTTTTTTTTTTTTTTTTTAGAAATTCCTGGTTAATAGTTGAAAATTCAAACAATTTGAAATAATCAAGCCGAACGGGATAACATTATTGAAAAATAAGTTGTGAAGACAAGTTTGTTTAATAAATTGGTAGAGACGATCTTTGTGAGAAAACTTTATTAGATAAACTTTTTAGGACAACAATGTTGGATAAACTTTTTGAGCCAACTATAATGAATAAATATTTTCGAACAACAATATTGGATAAACTTCTTGAGACGACTTTTTTGACCAGCCTTTCACGTCTTTTTTTTTATAAATTCCTCATTATTAATAAAAACAAAACTAAAACAATTTAAAATAATGAATCCGAACCTGATCTTTCGATGTTAAATTAAAAAACAGATCAAATCAGACGGCTGTTGCACTCTTATCTGTATCAGGGATCTAATCTCGAGTATTTATGCATTTTGAGGGCAACGATCCTGGCAAAAGACGATCGGGTGCCGTTTTAAATTAAACGTATCTGCCTATCGAATCCGATAAAGGTCGTGCAAAGATAAGATGTCAATATTTGCGACAGTTGCAAGTAAAGTTAAAGCATCAAAACCGTGATGAAAACATCGGAGCTAATTTGATTAATTAAAAAACAAGTGCTGTCTTTTTTTATTAATTTTTATCTCGGATAAACACGACATTGTTTTGATTCGAGTCGAAGTGTCACTTTAAGAATAAAAACTCCGCTTTGTGGTTTCCGTGCAATTTTTTGTCTAGCCGTAATTCCGTAATGACACTATTAAAAGGGTCGTTAAAACGGTGACGGCTCAACTCCTTCCTACTAAGTGCAAACGACTTCAATCTTTCTCATTTCTCTCTCGACTCCTAACGGCCTCAATTGGTGTGAATTTTGCAACATTTTTACCGGGAGCAAATTCTGCTCGGTTTACATTTACAGTTTAGACTCTGTAAAGAGACTATATATTTTAGAGAGCCGTGCACGTGCATTTACGTGAAAAGCATCGTAGCCAGCTTACTTATACGGAACTCGAGTTGCGGCATTGTATTCCATAGCATAATATAACAGATCGTTACAGCATTGCCCAGGCTCAGCTGCAACACAATTACCACGTGTTGCAACCGAGTGCACTGTCCGTTGCCTGCACGTTTCTCCAAGACTCTCAAAACTCTCATATGTGCTTCAATTATTATTCTCCACTCCAAATTTATTGAGGGAAAGAAATCATTGTAGGTGATTTTTCTTAAAATTGAGAATACTTCTTTAAACTTGTTCAAAACGGGTCAAAATCAGGGTGTCCACTAAATTTTGCCCACGAAATTCCCGGACAATTCCTGCATTTTTTTGGCTTATAAATATGAGGTCCCTCTTACGATAGAATCATTACAATTTATTATTAATTTATTACAATTTACTTTACAATTGTATTTTTTATTTTTATAATTTTCACTTGTTTTTGTTTTTTTAATCCGGAAATCCACTTCCCACACCAAAAATAAAATCAAGGACAATTCCCGGATTTTTTTTTCAATTCCCGGATTTCCTTAAATTTCCGCACGGTAGACACCGTGTTTACTAGAATTCAATTTGAATTGACGTAAATTCACTAAAACTGAATTCGATCCCCTAGAATGACTCCTAGAATTGAATTAATTACTGGAATTTTAAGAATCGACAGAAAATGGTGAAAAAACTGACTTTAAGTAAAACCCAAAAATGATTATAGATGAAATCAGAGCAGCTGCTCAACTCACATCATCGAATCTAACTCACTCGTTAAAGTCGGTGTTGCTCTCTATTAAAGGTAATTGAGGTAATTTTATGGGATCGTGCCTATCACAGAAGTCAGAGAAACAAAAAACTAAAACCGAAACAGGATTCATCTCAGAAAGTGGGACCAATCACTCTGAAATTTACCCAGATTAAAGCCCCCGAAAAAAGGAAATTGGAATCCAAATTATCCTCGAAAATACCATTCTGAATTTCTGAAAATACCTTCTGAAGTGGGACGGTTGAACCCCCCCCCCCCCTCTAAAAAATATTCGAAATAGAAAATTCCCAAAGTTATATCATTCTCAAAACTAAACATTTCAAAAAATGATCTTTTAAAATATAATTTATAAAAACTTAGCGTAATTTCCAAACAAATCTTCGTCGAACAGATATTTTATTTATTTTTTATTTTTATTAAAATAAATAAGTATTAGAACAATTTTTTAAATTGTTTAGGTTCGGGAATTTCGACAACTTTTATTTTGGTCAATTTTATTTTTTGGGATTTCTCAGTCGACCCGAAAAAATGACAAATTGAAATGATTCCCCTCAATTTAAACTCGTCTGATAAATCGTTTTTCCTTTTCCCTGCGAACGGAAAATTTGTTTTGACACTAGAATCATTATTTCCGAAGGTTCGTGCCCCGGGGGACATTATAATATTCACAGGACTCGTTCACCGGAAGGAGAACCGTTAACCACATTTAGTCCTAACAACGAAAACTTCAGGTGCAGCGTGAGATGAAAACCAACAAACTTTTTATTATTTCTTTGTTCATTTTTTTCTTTATTTTCTCGTCTCCTCCGGCCGACGATTCACCAAAAGATATCCGGGAGATTAAGCAAAAGTCACGTATGGTTAATGCCTAAGACGTATGCAAAACCCGATTGATTGCGATGACAGAAATATGTCTACGTGTAGATGCATTCATTGGCCCCTTATGAGGTCATTAACTCGCTCGAAATCCTTTTTCTCCAATGGCAATAAAAAATCTCCAGGACAAAAAATTCCGGGTCCTTTAAAAAAAAACAGGGATTTACGAGCTCCGTTTCCTGCTTAAGTCAAATTTATCTTCCGCATAAATTTTACTCCAGAGTTTAATTATTTTAAGTACGCTTTTAGGGCCAAAAAATTTTTTAGGGCCGCATTGCGCTTCGGCTGACCACGAAGCTGAGTTTAAACTCCGATTTTACTGGTTATTTCCCAGTTTTTTCCTGGCTGTCAATTTTAAATCTTCTTTCACGAAAAGCATTTTTTTTAAAGAAAGCAATTTTTAAAAATTTTTAATAACATTCTTAATTCGACTTTGTATCCCGCATTTATTTCAATTCAGGGTTATTTCCTGGATTTTCCTGGATTTTAATAATCACTCGAAAGTTTCGAGGATTAAAAACTTTTCTGCTGAAGGTTCGTACCAGCTAAAAGTGTTTGTCCGGACCAAATATTTATTTTGCCGACCGCAAAATGCAGTTCTGAAGAGTCTAGTCTCTGAAAGGCGAATCCGGGGAAAGCATTTCCCTCGAGCGATAAAAAATACAAGACGACGAAGCCAGGGGACTACTACCTGGGTCTGAAAGCGAGCTCTAGAATTAGAGGCAAGCCATTAAAGTCCAGAAGGATAATTGGCTTCGTCGGGATCGACTTGCTTTTGCCTTTCGCCTCCCGTGGCTCTGTGACTTATAAGTGTGGACGAAAAATGATTTTGCCCGGAATAATTACGGGGCGAAACCCTCACGTCCGAAATCCTTGACCCCTCGATTCCGACAAACTCGGATTCGAGAAACGAGTGTGACTTATCGAAAAATCAGTACGCATCTCGAATCACTAAAAAGAAAAGAAAAAAAATGAGAATGTAATAATACCTAAATTTCAAACCGGATTTCGAGACTCTTTTACCAATTTTTTTCTTAAATATATACAAGAGGGCCTTGGGGTTAAAAATGTCATTGTAACCTACACGCCTCCCCATCAGAAACGCATTTCATTCCCTAAGAAAAAATATTATCCTCAGAAAAGTCAGTTTTTTGATCCGGATTTTGACGTTGGGTGTTTTGTCCCTTTTTTGGGGAAAATAGACCTGTCATCTGATGACTCTTGGCAGAGGGGGAATGGAAAATAGAAGTACAAAAGCAACTACGGTTGATCGAAGGCGAAAAGGACCATGACCTTTTCTATTTTTATAAAATCGAGTTTAGAATCGACCTGAGCTTGAATTGAAAAATGAAAGACGTCCCCTTGGGAAATCGGGGCCAAGTGAAAATTTCACAAAGCCCACCCCTTTTTTTTTTCTTCAAATTTGATCTAGGAAAAATTGTGCTGGAATGAATCGCAGTTTATGGTCGGAAGTACCGTCAATTTTACCAGTGCTTTTATGGTCAAAATGACCGCAATTATGACTGGGCCAACCACGATTTATGGCTCGAATTTTGACTTCGATTTTTGAGTCGTAAATTCTTGCAAAAGTGAATTTTTTTTATTTCCATTTACTGGGTGGCAATTTTAGTTGCAGACAAAATTTCTCTGCCACTTCCGGAAAGTTTTTAAGATTTCAAAGAATTTTAAAAGATTTTAAAAAATGTCAAGGGATTTAAAAATGTTTAAAGAATTGAAGAGATTTCAAAAAATGCCAAAAGTTCTCAATTTTTAAAATTATTTCAAACAATTTCCAATAATATAAAACATGTTCAAAAATTCCCGGCTTTTGTTGGTAAAAAAAAAAATTAACGGTCATTTCCCAGTCCAGCGGCAAGCCTGATTTAATTAAACTTCCCTTTCTTATTCAAAAATTGTTTTTAAATTGTGGCGAAGAAAAAATGGACCAGAGAGTGCGTTACAGTTATGGGTTAAAAGTTAAAAAAGTCGGAATAAAAAAAATGGAAGGTTCAGTCTGATGCCCTTAGTGATTAGAGATGGAGGTAACCAGATACTTTCCTCGGATGTCGATAGAATCTAGAAGGTCACACCGAAAGAGTGGATTCTACGAAGCGTGACTACTGAAGTCGATAATGTTATGTATATGTATGCGTACATATATTTATGTCACATATATACCCGAAGCAAAAAACGATTGTCCTTTCTCGGTGCTCTCAACGAATTCGTTTCGAACGCTTTTGTTTTGTTTACATTTACACTAGCGCAATCGTTTGTCTTGGCAGCAAAATTGCAGCTATAATGTTCGTTTTTTTCTCTCTCTTATAAACAGACTTGTTTTTAACCAACGGACAAAATCATACGCACTAACTTCCAAGTTCGGATTTAAACAAATCTTTGCGAAGAGATATTTTTGGCCTTCTAATTGAAAAAATAACCAACTGACTTTCCTTAAGAAAATAATTGCGACTCGAGGAAAAGGAGATCTCGAAAATATTATTATTGCAAATATTTTTCAGTTCGAAAGTTTTTAGAAGGATTTTATTTAAGATTGGAAATACGAAGAATGATTTCATCCTCGCAAACTTGCGACACAATTACCGACGGATTATTGTACATTGCCCTGTCGAAACCTGTCTCGACTTGTCAAACTAACTCGCACTCTTCTTTTTCTTTATCTCCCATCGTTTTCATCTGGAAATCCTCTAAAACCTATAAAAAAAAAGCTGATTCTATTTTTTTTGCGAAATTAAAAAATTTAGTGAATTCTTTAATTATGAATTTTACATCAAACTGACGATTCATTTTATTTAATTTAAGACGACCTTCAATTTCGGAGAAACTCCACAACGCACTAAACTATCTTCCAAATTAAATTTATCTTCCACTTTATTTGTGCAATGCAAATATTTAACTCTTCCTCATTTTTCTTAATATTCTGCGTAATTTTGGAAACTCAGAATCTCAGATGTTTGATTAATATAAACAATTCCAGAAATTTCATGACACTGACCTAGTTTTCAAGATTTTGAAGTCAATTTCAATTTGGAAGAATTTATTTTGCGTAATGCGAAGTTCAGTTTCCGGTGAAATGTTTCATTTTTAAAAAGAACCTAATAATGATTTAAAGCCAAATTTTTCATTTTTAGCTAGATCGCAAGTTTTACTTCAGGTCATTGAACTTTGAAAAGTCTTACTTTAATTTTAATTTCAGAAAGTCTCCATTTTATAACTTGCAACACTTTTTAGCTTTTCTTTAAAACGATTAACGCACTTAATTCATTTCTTTAGCTCTTGACAACTTTCGAGAAATTAGAGAGGAAATTGAAGCTTTAGCTTACCGAGAAATTGATTAAGTCCGAGACCCGTCACTCTTGAATTTTTAAATTTCTCAATGAAATTACGCATTTTTATAACATTCAAGCGACATTTAAAATTCAAAAAGCTCGTCATTTTAATTTTCAAACGAACATTTTCCTCATCACAATTATTTAAATTATCTCAAAATCCCCCAAAAAAATGCATTTTCAAAAAAAGAAGTCTCAATTCTATATAGGAAACACTTTTCTCGAGAAATATTTCAATTAGTTTTTTTTTCGCTGTATTTTGATTCTTTTTTCGAAATACATATGAATCAGTACAGAAAAAAAAACTATTTCAATTATGTTTTGAGCATTTAGTTTTATTTCCAAAATGTTTCAAGATTTTCAAGTAATTTCAATTTTTAAAAATATTTCAAAGGATTTTAAATGATTTTCTAAAATTTCCAGGGATTTCAACAGATTTTAATATTTTTAAATGATTTTAAAGAGATTTGAAGGATTTTCAAAAGTTTTCAGAAAATTTCAAATGCTTTTAAAGAATTCCAAGGAATTTCAAAGAAATGTTAAAGAAAACAAACTTCAAGAGATTTTAAGTAATTTGGCGGAATGTTAAGAGATTTTAAAGGATTTGAAAAAATTGAAGAGCTTTCAAAAAAATTCAAGTGTTTGAGGATTTTTAAGTAATTTCAATTTTCGAAATTATTTCAAGGGATTTTAAGAGATTTAAAAAAAGTCAAGGGATTTCATTTGATTTGAATGAATTTCAAAAGAATTCAACAGAATAAACCCGAATTTAGTTTTAAAAATCGAATGTAGTTTCAAAAACCGAATTTGAACTCCCGCAACATCATCGATTGAGAAAAAGGCCCCAAAGAGGGAAAAAAAAACAGCCGCCGGTCTAAAAAAAAAAATCTGAAAACTGGAAAATCAACAGGTCTCTCTCTCTGTTTCTCGTGAAGTGAGTCCTTGTCGTGGGCAACCACCTAGCAATGTAAGTAAGCACGAGACGGCGAGTGTCGCACGTGCTTGAGCTTGTTCGCTATCGATGACAGATCACTCACGCTCTCACACTCTCCTCTCTTCTCGCAAAGAGAATTTTACCTGTGTTGCATCCGAATACGGCGTCGACGAATTTTTATCCACCATCATCGATCCAAACAGCGGCATCGCTGAGCTCGACGTGTCTTGTTGTTGTGGCACCATTTTTGGGCCTTATGGCAAACAAAATCCAAATATCAAACTCGCGGCACTTCACTTTTGCCAACTGAATCAGACCTCAAAAATCACCACACTCAATAACCAAAAAAAAGGATAATCACGCTCTTCCCGAAATCCGGGACAACGCGAAAAGTCTCTAGTCCGAGTTCAAACAACTCGAGTTCTAAAATTCACGTATTTAAATCCGCGTATTAAAATTGCATCTATTTTTTTTTCTCTCTCTTCTGGCCCTCGTCTGGACGGAGCGATTGGCTGGAGAGGAAAAGAAAGGGAGAAAAGCGACAAGCACTCCGATTGAAGAAACTGTTTGTTGACGAGAAATAAAATCGCAGAAAGCGTGACACGCCGAAACTTTGAAGCAATCTTTTTAATTAGGATTCTCTCACGGTCGCACGGCGATCACGAGGTGACATTATTTCGGGTCAAACCTCGAATACGATGCTCGCTGAACGAGCGCTCGTGTGCTACTGACTCTTCTGGGGAAGAGGATTGCAGGCTATAGGCTGTGTGAACGACGGTCGCTGCATCAGCTGTGCGCTTTACCCCCACCATTGGAGTCGCAAGCACACACGACGCGTCGACCAATCGCCACGCGAGAGATTCCCCCTCCATCCCGCCTCGTCCTTGAAAGCTTACAGTGCCCGAGTTTGTACCCTTCTCGTGCCCTACTCATGCCCTAGTGGCGATTCTCTCGTCTCTCGCTTCCCGCTTTCCGCTGGTCCCCCCCTTTTCGACTCCCTACACACCCTGCGCGTCCCTCCCAAAGCCACCCTAGGGAGAACTACATACCCAGCGTCACCACTCGTATGTACCATTTTCTATTTCTTTCTAACGCGATCCGCAATACTGTTGTCACTCGCACGTTGGGTTCACGCAGTGTTTACTATTTTAGATATGCCTTGGAAAACACGTGCTTGGTGTGAATTTTAAAGGAATTCGAGTGAATTTTCTGTAGTGTAATTGAATTTACTGTAATTCTCATGAATTCAGTGGAATTTATTTGAATTTCCAAGAATTCACGATTAAATTTTGTTGAATTCAATGCAATTTACTGGAATTCATTTGAATTTTATGGAATTTAATTGGATTAACTTAGTATTATTTATTTGAATTCATTTTCAGAATTTATCTGAATTTAGTTTTATGTACTGAAATTTTCATGAATTTAGTGGAATTAACATAAATTTACTGGTATTAACCTTGATTTTCCGAATGTTGTTTAAACCTCAAAAACTTAATCACAATAAGTAAATTTCTTTTGACATGAAAAAACAACCGCAGACTTCCTCAAATCGTCATTCATAATTAAACCACAATTTATAATAATTTCAGGGAATTCATTGCGAGAGTTTAGTGTCGGTTTAAAATTTTTGGTTCTTGTCCAGAAAGTCAATTTATCAAATTTAATCTCATAGCCCACCTTGCCAAGAAATGTTCATTAAGTGATTAAACTTTGTTTAATGTAGATAGTACATTTAGATGACGATTTACCACGTGTATGATGATGATTATATAGGAAATACGTTTCTATCAGTAAATAGCGTTTCATTTTATAGCTTTATCTAAACTTTATACTTAAACCACTTAAGCACTATTTATACTACTTAATCTAAGCACTGTCTCTTAATAATACACAGTCATATACGATATAACAGCTAATTAGTGAATTTAATTGCATGTAAGACGAGAAATTTGAAATTTATATATCTAAATCCCAGTTTTAATTACGCAAAAAATACTTATGCAATTTAAAGCTGATATTCCACTTTATGCAATATAATTACGTAGACCTCAATGTATAATTTATAATTACAGTCCATAAAGAGCATGAAAAAAATATCACAACTCTTATCATAGTGCAATCAATTATAAAAAAATCCTGCAGTATTATTTCATTTTCCATGCACTATTAAGAGTTTACATACACTGTTAAAAATTTCTTTTGGAATTTCCCATCAAGTTTATAAAAACTGCTTCTATTTCAAAACATTTCTATATTTTTCGAAATATTTCAAAAAATGCAGAAGATGTAATTATAGGGATTTAAAAGATTTCAAAAGATTTAAGGGAATTCAAAAAGATTTCAAGATATTAAATTTTTTTTTTAATTATTAAAAATCCCCTGAAATACTATAAAATGTTTTAAAATTATTTTAAAATCTTAACATTATTTTGAATTTTATTGAAATTCCTTGAAAATTCCTTACAATCATTTGAAATTTTTTGAAATCGCTTTAAGTTTCTTAAAATCTCTTTAAATCTGTTGAAATCACTATAAAATTCTTAAAATCACTTTAAATCTTGTGAACTCTCTTGAAAATCCTTAAATTTTTTTGGAGTTTTTTTAAAATCCTTTAGAATTCTTTAATATCGTTTAAAATCCCTTAAAATACTTTTTAAAAAAAGTGTTTAAATTACTTGAAAATCTTGAAACTCTTCTGAATTCTTTTGAAATATCTTTAAAAATCTTAAAAATCAGTTGGCAGCTCTAATCTCGATTCTAAAGTACAGGCGGCCAATACAAAATTACAAATCCAACCAATAGGTGAAGAGAGAACGTATCTTCAGATTTCGAGATTGCAATAATCTATTTTCGATATAATTGCAACCTCTTTTTTATGATAGGATCGAGTGCTCAACTAAAGAAGATTCTTGTTACAATCCGTACATTAAACAAATTGTATTTCACAATTTTTGCATTCAAATTACTTCACTGATAATTCATGAAATATTTAAACTATATTTAAAGAAAAATCCACTGTAATGTGTTATAAAATCACAAACATTTTTAACAGCGTAAATATCAGATTTTAAATCATTAAAATCTCGAGTTTTCTTTTTAATAATTCCAATTAAAGTAAAAAGTGTTTTTTACTAAAACGGGAAGCTCTTTTACGATCCACACATGTTGTCTTTGGCCTCTGACCCATTCCTTCCTCTGCGTGCTTCCAAAATTGACTTTTTTAAAACTCTTTTTCTCTTTTATTGGCTCTTCTTTCCATACTACCAAATAACTCAGTGGAAACGGCGTTTCTTGACGCTTTGCTTCTTTTTGCGTCAAATTATGACTCGTGGCATCGCGTCCTCGAACAGAGGCTCGCGCATGCTGCGCGAGATTCGTTGCTTAGCACGTAGTATGTCCGCGAGGTACGCTTCTTGCATTTCTAAGGAGGTCGACCAACACCGGAAGCTCAAACATGCAAGTTTTCTCAATAGTATGTAAACTACAGCTCACTTACTTATCCGAGCCAAAAACCTTCAGTTTTACGTTCAATGTCGCGCGACTTGCTTTTATATCATGATTTTATCATTAATCGCCCACGGAAAAGCGTCTGCTTTTAAATTCACGATTTTCAGATGCAGGCATTCGAGGACGTTAAGATTTAATACACGTAATCAGAGATTTTCAAAATAGAATCTCAGAAAGTGTTGAGAATAAGTTAAGATAAACTTCTGCTTGTTTTTCCATTCAATGATTTACACTTTTTTGCAACCGTTGTGAAAGAATCAAATTTATTACATGAAAAACGGAATACCCTCAAATTCCCTTTCTCATTGTCAATTGCACACTTTTTCCTGAAAGAAAAATCCCCATTGAACTATAATCCTCAAAATTTTCAAAAGGATCCCGCCTCAATTTATGACACAGCCCATAGAGAAAATTTGGCCTCGCTTTTCTTCGCCGAAAAAAAAAAAACAAAATGGACCTCGTACATTACATCTAAAAGAGGAAATGGGCTAAACGAAGGTTTGACCATTCACTAATGTTTCACGCATGATCGCTGAGTTGACGTGGCAACGTACACATCTGCGTTATCTGGCACATAAAGTTGCCCAGGAACTTTATGAACCGATCTTTGACCCTAAAACTCAATTTCAACGAAAATTCGTGAACATAGCTACGGATATTTTCTGCCATTGGCGAAATAAAGAAATGGAATAGTTTATTTCCTTAATACTTCATGGATGGAATACGCTTTTCACTTTACGTGGAACGAAAGTGCCATTTTAGATTTTAGATTTAAGATCTAAGGTTCAGGTCTTTCTTTGGCTTTGGACTCTGTAGACTTTAGATTCTTGACAAGTTTAAAGTTTAGAGTTTACATTTTAGAGTTTTCAGTTTAGAGTTCAGAGTTTAGAATTTAAAGTTCAGTTTAACAGTTTAGCAATTCCGCAATTCAGCAGTTTAGCAGTTTAGTTTCAGCTTCAGCTTTACTCAAGTGACCAGCTATTACCTCGAGCAAAAAGCGTAAAGTTCCAGCTGTTGGTTATATTATATTACAGTGAGTTAGGATCGCAGTTCAGAGATTGCCAATGCAAAGGAGAAGAGATGAAATGTTCCTGTTTACATGAATCCTCTGGTACATGAATATATAGTAACTGTTCATCTGCGCCAACGTAAACGTCAATTATACACTATAACGTCCAATTATTGCAGTCAATATGGTGCTGAAGGTCCGCAAAGAAAGACTTTAAAGAAAGTTATACAGAATTATCTGTCTCCTTTTATCGAGTCCATACTTTTCCCCTCACAATTTAACATTTTCTACGCAGGCTAAAACTCGTTAATAATTTTAAAAAATCAACATTATATCATTTAAATCCAAACCTATACACCGCTTCGAATAATTAGAATCGCTCTAAAACTTCCCCCTCATACCCTCCCCCTACCCATTCACACAGGCCCCTCCCCTCCACAGGATACTTTATGTTCCCTTTTTCTTGTATACCCCCTCCCCCACTCACTCACTCATTTACTTCCTCTTTAACCCCCTCCTATTTATCCCCCTCCCCTATTCTCATAACACTCTTCAATAAAATAATATACTGCCCCATCCCCTTTAGCCTTTCTCTACTATTCACACTAATCACGCATGCGCCTTCTCTTGGAATCCTTTCCCCTCTCCTCTCACTCACCCCCTATGCTGACGCATCCTCTTCTAACTCATTATCCCTCCCCCTACCACTCCTCTTTAACCTCCTCCTATTAAGGCTCATCTATCCTTAACCTTCTATTCTAACCCTTCTCCTCTTTTAACCCCCCTTCTACTCATACCTTCCCCTTCTCCTCATCTCCCCTTCTAAACCCTTTTCATCTTTTTTAGCTCCTCTTTCCCCTTAGCCCTTGTCACTTCGTTGACTCCTATTCACCCCCATCCTCTTAGCCCCTCTCTACTATTATCTTCTAACTCCTTTCCCTCTGCCCCCTCCTCTCCTCTTTATCCCCTCGCGACTTTTCGTTTCAACACCACTTCGCTCCATCTCATAATCTCCCTTTACTCATAGCTCCCCATTCTCATCATCTCTCCTTTGCTTAAACCCCTAAACCATCTTTCCCCTCTTTATCACCTTTCTACTTTTCGCTCTCATATCCCCTTTGAATTATAATTATTCTAAGCCTCCCATTGTCTATGTTTTATGTACTATATACCTCCGCCCTCACTCACTTACCCCTCTAAACCCCCCTTTTTTCACTTATCCTCTCTAAAACGGCCCCCTCCTCCTTAATTCCCTCCCCCCCATATAACCCTCTGTGCTCATTCCACTTTCCCTCTACTCTCTGTAATCCTTCCTCTGAAAAAAATACAAATATTTTTTTTTGTTATTTTTATCTGATCTGTTTGAATTTTTTTTTGAGTTTATAATGTACAAATAATTATTTTAAACTGAAAATAATCGTTTTATAGATCTGTTATATCTGCGAAGTATACTGATGGATTATTCATTTTTTTCCTTTCTAGGGTTTTTCGGCAACACATAGACGTCACAGCCTCCGAATAAATTTTACCTCGGATTTCCAAAAAATTAAAATTAAATTTTGAATGTAATTACAATTATTCTATGTAATTACAAATGTAATTAATTAGTTGCAACCCTGAAAGATATTATAGGAACCCCTAGAGAGTTCATATATTTAACTGGTTTTCACTAATTTTAAGGGATTTCGAAAGATATAAGAACCTCGAGAGATTTCATATATCTAATTGGATTTTACAAATTTTAAGTGATTTCATCTAATTTGCAAAAGATTTTAAGAACATAATTGAATTTCACAATATTTTAAGGGACTTATTCACAATTATTTCAAGAAATTTCTCGAGATTTCATATGAATTTCATCGTAATTTCAAAGATTTTCTCAGTTTCTAAAAAATTTTACTGGATTTCATGGGAATTTTAAATGATTTAAAATATTTCATGGGAACTCAAAAAATATTTTAAGGATTTCGTGGGAAGTTGAAAATATTTCAAAGGATATTAATAATTATAGAAACCTCAAGAGATTTAATATATTTAATAGAATTTCAAACATTTTACAGCATTAATTGTCCAAACATTTTACCTCGAACTTCCAAATTGAAAACTTAAAAGCTGAAAAACTTAAAAACTTAAAAAGCACAACACTAACAGAAAAGATCCAATTTTCACAGTTATATTTCTAACCACCTATTAATATTTTTATCTGCCTTTCACGGCAGTGACTCAGCTTAATAATTCCACAGTCCTAAAACCTCAGCCTGGCATTTTTTATTACCCGTAATAAAATCAGAATTATCGTCAAGGCGAGATCCGTGAGCATATATATTCCTTTCCGCTTATGCATAGGGGTACAGGATATCTCTGCTCTGTTTTTTTAAAGGCCGAAAAATCTCGGTAATGTCGAATACTCCATTTCGATACCTATATATATTTGTAAAATGCATTTATGCGCTATTTCAATAATCATAGTTGATGCGAGACACGAGATGCAAGACGTAATCCAATATTAACGATTGTGAAAGCAGCTGGCCGATCGTGCGACCTGCAGTAAACTTAGATCGTCCGTAAACGCCCTTCGACTTGCCGCACTTTTTACGAGCAGTAGGACCACGTCGACGTTCATCGATACCTGGGAAAACTCAGTTTTACGATTCCACGGGAGATTTACGTCCGCTTTTTTTTCCGGCAAAGATCCGAAGAGGATCACAGCCAGAATGCCCGGGAGGTGTAAAACTACTCGTAAAAATGATTTTTTCGGCGATTAATGCGCCCACTGTGGAGCCATAGGCTAAAGGCATAGGAAACTGTAACGTACTTCTCTGATTCTATGCCATTGACGAGGAGGAAGTAGCATGAGCCGGAATATAAAATAAAATGCAATGCACACGTGTGCGTCATTGTTCGTCATGAACCCGGGGTCGTAGACACGCAGGCATTTTCTAAAGGCTCGCAATCTTTTACGAGTAATCACGGAATTTGAAACTGAAAGGAAAAATGCGAGCCTTTAGAAATTTGTCAAGGGAGGATTTTCGAGAACAGTCGATTCGTAGTGCCGACGGATAATAGGTCAGGTCTTAAAAACGTCAAAGTGACGTCTGAGTGACCAACCCTAAGATTTCCTTACTCCCTCAGACTTTATGCTTACGATGTGTCTTATAGTTCTAGTTCTAGAGTGAAGACTTTTAGACATCTGTATTCTGTATTGGGCTCGAGTGGCCAGATGCTGAGTATCGGAACAGTGGAAAATTTGATGAAAATCTGAATTTTATAGCCGCCAGGACAGCAGTTAAATTATTTCGGTTTTCAAGAAATTTTATGGCAATTATTCTTATTGTGCATGAGGCATGTGTGGTTCCGATTTCAATGAATCAAGAGCGACTCGATGTCAGATTTTACATACTTAACTTTTTATGGGTTTTGGGGGCATGAATCAAACTGTTGTCTGTTCACGTGACCTGTTCTTTTAAGCGAACTTAGTCATAAATTAATTACTTGAATGGATTTTCCATACGAGGCAGACGTAGTGGAAATAAGGAATAACGCATGTCTGGTATGAAAAATCGATTCAAATTATTTGTTTATGAATAAGCTCGATTGAAAGAATTGGTCACGTGACATGTATGATATATGTTTGATGCCCTTAATAAAATTTTAAGGGATGTTATTGGAATTTCAAGAGATTAAAAAAAAATTGCAAAATTTTAAAGATATTTCATATACTTAATTATTTTTTCCAAATTGTAGAGGTTTTTATCGACAATTTCTAGAAATTTCACAAGATTTTGTCTAAGTTTTAAGAGATTTCAAACGATTTTATAGAATTTAAGAAGATTTTAAAGAATCTCATGGCAATTTCAAAGATTTTTTCACTGTATAACAGATTTTACTAGGTTTCATGATAATTATAAGCGATTTCCAAGATTTCAAAAGATTTTGTGGGAAATTTAAGGGATTTCAAAAGGTATTATAGGAACCCTTAGAGATTTCATATATTTAATTCGATTTCACAAATTTTAAGGGATTTCAAAAATTAAATTGTATTTCAAAAGATATTTCGGGATTTCAAGCGATTTTCTAGAATCTGAGAAAATTCTAAGGGATTTCATGGAAAGTTCAAAGATTTCTTTAGATTCTAAAAGATTTTAATGGTTTCAAGAAATTTCGAAAGATTGAATAGGATTTTTAAAGGATGTAAAAGGATTTCATAGAATTAAAAAAATTTTATCGGAACTTCGAGGGATTTCAAAACTTTAATTGGATTTCATAAGAATTTAAGGTAATTCAAAAGCGAAATGAGTTCAAAACAAATTTTCGCGAATATTTGGTCAAAACAAACCTAAAATGTTCACTAAATCAGTCAAACGGAGTCCCAAATTCTAAAAATTACTAAATTTCAAGACTACATATGTAAATTTCCAACGGATTTCTGTGAGCAACACCTGCACAGGACATGCTTTTTTGCCTTTTCCAGTTTCCACTGCTTTCCGTGAATTCTGTAAAAGACTAAGATGGATAACTCTGCCCTGATTTAGTCCTGTGGTTCGTGCAGGTTGGGCACTCCCCATTATTTTGCAGGCACCCCCGCTCGCAAGTTTAAAGGGTCGACCGAGCACCCCTGCACCCATACTATTGCAATCTTACATACATTCGTACCCATACTTTCTTAACGTCGACCTTTAAAATTTAAAGGGACTCGACTGACTTTAGCTTTGGGTCCGAAACTTTACGGCGTGTACCGAAGCAAAACACAGCGGCCGGTTTTCGTCGAATCGACATCCTGTTTCCTGAATGGCAATTGGTGGCCACAACTGGCTCTTCCCTTTACCTTTTACTTTACAAGCTGACTTCCCTAGAAAATTGAAACTCTTCATTCTACATTGTAGTGCAGACATATGTTTTTCGAAGTATAATATTATACTTACAAGGAAACGCCCACCCAACCCGAAATCACCGAGTTCGATATTTTGCACTTTGATTTTAAGAATATAATTGGATTTCATAATATTTTAAGGGATTCATTGAAAATTTCTAGAAATTTCAAAAGATTTCATATGTGTTTTATGGGGTTTCAAATAGTTGTATAGAATTTAAAAAAAATTCTAAAGAATATCATGGGAATTTCAAACATTTGTTTAGATTTTATAAGATTTTAGTGGATTTCTGGGAAATTTTAAAAGATTTTAAGGGATTTCGTGATAAATTCAGGGGATTTTAAAACTTTAATTGGTAATTTTAAATGATTTCAAGGATTTCATAAAATTTTAAAACATTTTAAGGGATTTCGTACTAAATTTAAGGAATTTTAAAACTTAAATGGATTTTATAAGAATTTCAAGGGATTTTATGGGATTTCATAAGACTTTTAAGGGATTTTCTGGGAATTTCAAACGTTTGTTTAAAGTAAGAAAGATTTTAATGGATTTCAGGGGAATTTTCAGTGATTTCAAAGATTTAAAGTGATTTTGTAGTTAATTCAAGGGATTTTAAAACTATAATTGGTTTTCAGAGGAATTTCAAGGAATTAACTTTTATATACATGTAACACTTTTAAGTGATTTTCTTTGAATTTCAATGGATTTGAAAGGATATTACGAAATATTTAAGAGATTTCAATGTGATTTTAAAGGTATTTCAAGACTTTAATTGAATTTCATATGATTTGAAGGGATTTCATTGACAATTTCCAGAAATGTCATTTTGAGGGATTTCAAATGATTTTATAGAATGTTATAGAATTTTAAAAGGTTTTAAGGAATTTCATTGGAATTTTTGGCCCTTTATCTGGCTATAACTTTTTAAATATGTAATTTTCGCATGAAAAACCTGGAATGGGAAAAATGTTCACAATTAAAATATTTTTACAATGAACTGAATCTTTTTTATTAGCGATTTTTTGGGCTGACTTATTCCAATTTTACTAGAGGACTCAACAAAATTTTGGAACTTATACAGTGTAGCCACTGAGTACCTGCTATAGAAAATTCTGCGAGGGGTCAATGGCCCTTTGGGCCTTCTAAATTTTGAGTCCTCTCATGCTGATAGAAATCTCGACACCCACGTTACATCCCTACATTGAAAACACAAATGCAAGTTGTATGCCTACATTCATGCTTCATGTATACACATGCAGTCAAAAGATGAATAGTGTTTCGTGCAGCTGCAAATACGTCATCCGATTCAAAAATAATAATAAAATCTATACTTCACACGAGTGCGTTTGATACAGCTTTTTTAGTCACCTCTCAAAGTTATGAACCAAATTTCCTGTTTTCGAATGAATGAAAAAAAAAAAAAATATAGTAAATTCATTCAGGATTTGATCTTTTCTTTTTCCACAGCAGTCGGCTGTTCTATAATCTATGCTTACCTGGTTTACAGCTACAGCACATCTGCTCCTTTGGAAATAAAAGAAGTGGGGAGTATTTTTACTGTTCAAAATTCAATTTAGAGTTTAGGTTATTTTATATTTTTTTATAAAACAAAATCACCTATTCACCTTTTTTAATGACAATAGGTACTGTGATGACTGTAAGTGAAAATAATTCGGTAAACGTAAACATTAGTCGATTAGTCGTTTGATTTTGAATTCTGAAAAGATCGACCTCTATCGCGCGAGTTTCAACCTGCTATAATACTCCCTCCGTCGCCCACTCCTATCAAGTAAGAACGCGTTATGCGATCGGCACGATTCTCAGAATTATTTGGATCTTTGCCTTCCTAATCGTATTCGCGATCGCTTACGCTCGCCGGTACCTATAACTCTGCAGCTCTGCAGTCTGAAGTCTGCAGTCTGCACACCTATGCTAAGCACGGGTAGCCGACTCCTTTAATGTTTTTTAATGTTTTTTAATGCTCCTTTTTCTCAGTGTGGGTGATACTCGCCGCTGATATTCAAGGACTTATTAAAACAATAAGGCGCAATCGACTTTTATCAAGTCCGACCGGTCGACTCCTTAACCCTGAAAAGATTTCCTTTTTCAGTCCACCGTCCCGGCATCCGAGTTTTTTCTGCATACTTTTAAATAACACGAGGATATGAATATAAAGACATGACTAAATTTCTTATTCTTCTAACTTTCGATATATTTTACGACTGTATCGCGTTTCTGCCATCGTCAAGATTACATTTCAAGATTAACAATCAACGTATCTCTATTATCAAATATTTCTAGCGCAAAAAAATTCGCAAGGTGAAGAAACTATTTGATATATATTGAATTTTTTTAACTGTCCAAAAATACTTGGAAATCCTTTAAAATCCCTAGAAATTACCTGAATTTGCTTGAAAACTCTCTAAATCGCTTAAAGTCTTTGAAACCTTTTGGAAATCGTTTTATATCTCTTAAAATAATTTAAAATCTTTTGAAATCCTTGAAAATCGCTGGGAATCCCAAAAATCATTTAAAAACAATTAAAATCCCCTAAAATATCTAAAATATCTTAAAATCTCTATATAACGTGTAATTCAGCTTGAAATCTCTTAAGATTCCTTAAAAACCCTGGAAATCTCTTGAAATGACTCGAAATTGCAAGAAGTCTTTCAAACTTTTGGAAAAATATAGGATGAAGAAACTATTTTACTTCATTCTTTGTTTCGGGATC
>JAUESH010000037.1:3116028-3128316 GCA_032275165.1 Synergus magnus
GTCACTGAGAATCAGTGGAATTTGACTGGGAATCAGTGAAATTTCACTGATTTTTCACTGATTTAAGTTTAGAGAGTTTAATTTGGAATCTCTCAATAAATTTTGAAAGACTTAAATTAGAGGCGTTGAAATTGGTGTGTCAGCGAAATGCGCAGTTTTCGGTATTTACGAGCAAAATATAAGATTTAGTGGAGTTCGTGCCACTTTGCAGAAATGGTGAAAACCATATTATGGTGTGTAGGTATGTATAGGTAACAAACAGCTCGATTTTTCGAGCAAAGAAGCATTAGCAAAGGCAGCTCACACCGTTTCCAGCATTATTTATATACCTTTACTAACTCGTACAACGGTCACGTTCAAACATACTACACTTCCTGTGCGGTACGCGCCACGTATCGCGAATGCAAATGTAAATAAAATTACAGGGAATTCTTTTATACGCACTTAAATACTTGTTTGTAATGCAGTCTCTGCCTGGAGGAGAGACAATCAAATCTGACGTACACAAATGGTATTGATAAAAAAAAGTCCGTCATTTTTCAACTTGAAAGAGGCACATTTTTCTTCGAAATTTACGAATTTCAATTTTAATTGTATTTCAATCAAGTAAGATTTGGGACTAACCAAATTGCTGAAAAAATAAATAACGAGTTGGGACTAACAAGAAATATCGAGAACATAAATATCAAACGCACAAACAGTCGAAAAAGGGAACAATATCCTTTTGCCGAAAAATCAAAATCCCGAATGTGATAAAATACCGAAAAAATAATTCCTGCAAATTCAAATTCCGGAATAAAAATAATATTATCGAAAATGTTTATTGACGAAATTTAAATATACCAAAAAAAATATTTATTAACGAATGTAGACAATATTACGGAAATTTCAATTTCTCGAAAATATAAAATTCCCGAAAATAAAAAAAATATTGTTTTTTAAAAATGTTAAGCATTTTTTCCAATTTTTCTTTTCAAAATTTCTATTCAAAATATTTTTTTAAAATTTCTCTAAAATTTTTTACAAAAATTCTGGATAAATTTTAAAAAGAAATATTAAACAAAAATTCTAGAGAAATTTTGAACCCAAGTTTTGTAGGAAGATTTTAATCATTTTGAAAAAAAATTGTTATTTTCCGAAATTTGAAACTTTTAGGAGTTAAAATTTTCAGGAATTTGAAAATTCGGGTGTTTTATATTTTTTCATATAATTGAAATTTCGGGAATTTGAAATTTCAGTAGTCATTAGTTCGTAAAAAAAGGCGGCACTTTTGTTATCCGCCCGGGGCGGCAAATTGTTCAATTCGGCCCTGGTTTTTCGGCAAAAAGATGTTCCTGAAAAATAAAAAAACCGAATTATAAATGTCGAAATTAAAAAATTTCCAAAATCCAAATTTTCGGAATTATATAATTTTCGAATTTTACTGTTAAAGAGTTCTTATAAATTCTCTCAAATTCTTCAATTTTTGAAACTGAATTAAATTAGTTGTGAAATATTTAAAACCTTTTGAATTTAATAACGTATTTAAGTGAAAAATGGATGATTCTCGGCTATTAATATCTAGATTATTAGAGTATAGAATTAAAAATAATTATACTCTGAGAAATTAATTTCAAGAATTTCACACGAAATTTAAAATTCTTTGGAAAAATGTACAGTTGTATAATTGTTCAATTGTAAATTATTTTATACACTGCAAAATAGCGTAGCTCGCGTAGCGTACATAATTATAACTCCCATAATCATTACGATATTCGAGTCTTCTGCAAATTTCCAGAAACTCGCAATCTTTTCCTGGCAATCGCAGAAGTGACTTTGAATTCACGACGCGAACAGGAAATGGTGTGATTATTGCTGACAAATAGATTCGTTCGTACGATCGCTTAAAAAAGAATTCATACGCCTCGAAATTACCAAAGACGAATCGATACTATCGGTTCTTAATTAGGTAGTTGATTTTTCCTATTTATTAAGTTAAATAATATACATATGTAAATACATGTAATAATTCGCATATGAATAAAAGAGCATATAATCTCAACTCCCGCGATACCATACAGTTCCCAAATAAAAGTAACATTTTGCAAAATTAAACATTTTTCTCCACTAAAAAATTAAGCTTCGCGTTCGAAAATTCCTTAAAATTTTTAAAAATAGTTTGAAAATCACTTTAGTATTCTTCGAATCGCTAGAAATCATTTAGAATATTTTGATGTTTAAAAAAATTTTTTTTAAACGCCTAAAAATCTTTATAAATCCTTTAAAATCCTTTAAATCACTTAAATTCTCTTGAAAGTCCCCCAAATCCCTTAAAATTTTCTTGAAATCTCATGAAAATCCTGAAACTGTTTTGTATTCTTTATAAATTCCTTGAAATTCCTTTGCACCCAGAAAACAGTTTCTTTGAATCAAAGAAACATTTCTTTGATATACGGTCAAAGAAAGAATTTCTTTGAATTAAAAAAAGTTTTTTTGATTCAAAGAAATTTTCTTTAATATGAAGAAATATTTTTTTTTAATTAAAGAAAATTTCTTTGAATCAAAAAAACTTTTTTTCATTCAAAGAAATTTTTTCTTTCACCGTATATCAAAGAAATGTTTCTTTGATTCAAACAAACTGTTTTCTGCGTGTGAATCACTTGAAATCTCTTGAAATTTTGTGAAATGTCTTGAAAATCATTAAATTTAAAAAGACTTCATGTTATTTCAAAATATTTTAAAGAAGTTCAATAGATTTCTAGGGTTTCAACAATAATAAATTATTCCAATTTGAAAATCACTTTAACAAACAGGATGATTCCCAGCATTGATTAACGAACTCATACAATCTAAAAAGTCTCGCTCTTAATGAATCTTGCATAAAAAACAAATAATGATAATGTATGCAAAAAAAGTATGAAAACGTGATAAGAAAGTCGAATCACACATCTTCTTACTTAGAAATCTGTAATTGTTTTCTGCCCTTACAACTTGAAATATTCGAATCCGATTGAAAAATATACAATTAAAAATTTCTACTGCAATTTCACAATATATCTAATGGAGGTTTATTTCCATAACGTAATGTATCTTTTAAAAAAATATTTTGTACACTGAATTACGAATAAAATTAAAGTTTCGTGCGCATATGGTTTGCTTTAAATGTTTATTAAGAATTAAAATCTAGGTCAAATCCGAGATATTCTTATAAAGATTTCTAGTATGTAAACGATTTCCGAAGCTTTAACAGGGCTGTACACTTGGCGAATTTTTCCCCATAAATGAAATGTGTCGCGCGATTTTAGAATGCTTGATAATAATTAGCGAAACGTAAAAATGAGTAAACACATAGTAATTAAGTCAGACGGTGAGTTTTTTTTCACAAACTCTCCGATTAAACAATTAATTGATCAAGTTGAGTAACCCAGTCGTATACATATGTTTATATACGCAATTATGAGTACGAGCACGTTTGAGCGTGTGATCTAGAATCACGTGTATTATGTTGCAATCTTTAAGATACGGCCATGCATATTCGTACATACATTCTGTATAAAATAAATATAATATATTGTATATACATATATGCAAAAAGATATAAACGTTTATGTGCAAACGCCTTTTGCCCGTACACCTTAGGGTGAAACCTTTTTTCAACATACTAACTGCGAGTTCACGAGCAGGCAGATGATGAAATTGCTCGGCAATTATTGAAAATTTCAAGGCTTCCACGCCTCGGACAGCTGCCTCTATACGGATAGCAAAAGATTTGAGAGAGAGAGTATATTTTCTGCAGAAGACCTTCCTCAAAAGCAGCAAAGGGATAATTACTTCATTGGAAATGATGGATTGAATTTTAGATAAGATATGACATTTTTTTTTACCATTATTCCAGTTCTTATTGCTAGTTCTCTCTTTTTATTCTAATTCCCTCTCGCAGTTTAGAGAAACAATAGGGAATTAAGTCGAGCGAATTCGCAATTGCTTTAAAATTATGTTTAATCATCGGTTTTCTAAATGTTTCAACACTTTTTATGCGCCGAAACTTTTCCGAGCATGAAGCATTATTTTTTAGAGGTGGAAGAAAAGTTTCATTTAACAAGGTGTTATACTTTTATTTGGAAACTGTCTTGTTTCGAGGGATGAGATGAAAGTATATGAACTTTTTATAGACATTAGAATGAGTAAAATATCATGCGTGCGTAAAAGCGCGCGCCTTTGTCAATAATTTATGTTTATGATAACGTGAAACCTCTTGAAAACCGTTAAAACCTCTATAGAAATCACTTGAAACCTCTTGAAATACGTTAAAATCCCTAGAAATCACTTAAAACCTCTTGAAATCCATTAACATTCCTGGAAATCATTTGAAATCTCTTGAAATCTATTTAAATTACTTGAAATGCTTAGAAATCTTTCGAATTCTCTTGAAATTGCTGAAAATCTTTTCAAATTTCTTGCAACACTGTTAAATAATTGGAAGTGCATTGACGTCTATTAAAATCCTTTAAAATCCTTAAAATCTCTTAAAATACCTAGAAAATACATGAAATATCTTAAAATCTCTAGAAATCACTTAAAAACTCTTGAAATCCGTAAAATTCCGATTTAAAGCTTTCCATTCATGTGTTTGTATGGATGGTTATATGTTTGATGTTATTTTTAATTTGGAGGTCTGTATAAAAAAATGGTCAATACTTGTGATCGTAGCCTTAAAAAATCGATTTAAACATGCGAATTCCGCAATCGTCCAAGCTTTCACTACTAAAAGTGCAATATCTATAGATTCACAGACAGACTTCTTGGAATGACCTCGCATCACACGAATCGTAGTCTGTCTTCTTGCACGGACGCGTAGAATTTAATTCCCAGAGATAATTCTCATGAGGCACTTGAATAATATTTAAAATGTGTGTTTACTTTTCACTTCATTAAATTTAAAGACTTTCCTCTAGAGTAAATTTCTCACTGGAGAGAAAAATGTCTGAACTTTACACGTGAATGGAAAAATGATTGATTATAGGAAGAAATTTGTAGTTTATTAAATATTTATTAGAAATATTTGACGCAATACGTATTTTCTTCAAGAATCCGAGAATTGGATACAAAATGTCGATTTATCACACTAAAAAGTTAGAGTGCAAGATTTATGATACAATTTCAAATTGTAGCATGTTAAACTGGCTTTGCTGCAAACAGAAATATTTGATAACGAGTCGTTATCAAAAAAAAAATGCGTATAATCTTATATCCTGCACTATGTAATGTAATTCATCATGAATAATGGTGAATTTATGAGAGTCTTATCTATCATCGAGTTATGTCAACTGCCCGAACAAATTAATTGGAAACGTCTTTCGGAAACGGTCGATAACCCTCGGAAGTCTTTTAAATTGGGGTCAAAATAATCCTAACCTTTTGTCATTCGTTTCGAGCACATATGACTCATATTTTTTTCGCTGAATTATATTCCAGGCCAAATTAATTTTAAATCATGTAAGCTGAATACGTTCAAATTATAGAAACGTCTGCGGATGAAATATGCTGTTTTTTAAAGGATTTTGGACGATATCTATTTTATCGAATTGATACAAATTATTTTTTTTCGCAAAGTTTATGTATATTTGAATTTTTAAAAGTCGTAAGGGAATGTATGAAAAAATTTTCTAATTTTTGCTTTAAAGTTGCTTGAAATTGCTAAAAAAAACTCTTGAAATTTCTTGAAATACTTGAAACCTCTTGAAATCCGTTAAAATCCCTCGCAATCACTTTAAACTTCTGTAAATCCGCGAAAATCCCAAAAATCACTTGAAATCGTTAACTCTCTTTTTCTCAACTTATATCTTCTCGACATCTCGAGACTCTTGACATGAATACCACTTTCAAAGACAAGTTTAATATTTTTTTCTTGACAGACGATATAAAAATATCCACACGGAAAGAAATATATTAACAGTTTTGATTAAACTGTGTTACAATTTAGGGAAACGTGTCACCGGTGAGAATTTTTCATACTGAGAATACTAAACTTCAGCAAAGTAATATGACACTCTAATACGAACGAAAGTTTAATATTATTATTTCAAAGACTCATATAATTGCATATCATAATACTAATACTGAACACTCGGACTCATTTATATGAGTCTTTGAAATAATAATATTAAACCTTTTAATCGTTCGTATTAGAGTGTCATATTACTTAGCTAAAGTTTAGTATTCTCAATACGAAAAATTTTCACCGGTGACACGTTTTTCTAAAGTGTAACACAGTTTAATAAAAACTGTTAATATATTTCTTTTCGTGCAGCTTTTGTTGTTTTCTTGTCAAATCTCGCTCACGTGCATCACTAGGAAATTATAGGGGAAGCCTGCTAAAATTCTTAAGTAAGCTTTGTATATTGTCTAATATAACTTTCGGAATTGGAAAGGCGTCAAGCCGCACATAGTCGATAATCGATCCCCAGGATATAGCGGCACACATGCTGGTACAATCGGGGCAAACAACGTCAAAAATGGAGAAAAGGATAAATGCTAATTTGGCGCTTGAGATGGGTCGCCATGCGAGACGAAGCGTATTTACATGTAATTGCTTTCCGCGAATCCACCTACTCGCGTCCAGTTGCTTTTGATAAAAGGTAATTATAGGTTTGCCCACGCTAATGTTCCTCGCGAATATCCTCGGAAGTAGGCAGGTACCTAATAATGGTGCTTTCAACGGCACATATACTGCAGATATACGATTTCAGTATATATTTCAGGAAAAAGTCTAAAGATATATCCAACTACCACGTGTCGTCATTAACAGCAATCAGGGGAAAAAAAATAAAAGATCGTAACGCACCCGAATTTGATAGCGTCGCTTTTTCCGTTTCCGTAATGCCTCATATGCATCCACTTATTGTCGTAAATACCTTACTGTGTAAATCTTGTAAACTCTGTAAACTGTGTAAATCACTCTGCGTTAACATTGAAATTCCGAAGCTTGAAGGTTCATTCGCTTCTTGTTATTTCCAGACGGACTGATAAATCCGATAGGAATGTGACCCTGGAATGCATAAAATTCAGTTTTAAATTGAAGAGATAATAAGATTTTGCCGGGATAGTAAATCATTTCGATATTTGCATTTTTTAAAAGTTACTGCATACATTTTTTTAAATTGTAAATTAAGGATATTAATTCTAGTGAGCTGCTTTTCCTTTTGAAGAATTTCGTAATAGGAAGTCTTAAAAGAGACTTTCAACTAAAGTTTTGAATTACAAAGATAATCAAGTCACTTTTTCCTTTCTCATAGAAGAAGCTGTGTGCGAAATCGAGTTTCGCGCACGGAGTGTCCAAAAAGATTTTTTGTGTCGACACGAATCAATTAACCTATCAGAGATTAATATTAAAGTATTAATATTAGAGATCACTTGATTTATAATCCGTTTTAATTAACAATAAATCGAATTTTAATAATTGTTTTAATAATTAATGCTTCCTCTGTGAGGAAGTAAGGATGGTTTATTTTTTAGCACTTTAATCCTTCTTTTAAAAAGTTACTTCTGGTTCTTTTTAAAATAGATATGCTTTAATTTTCAAACTTTAAAAAAAAATCTTTCTCGCTTTTTTCCGAATTTTTTTCGATTTATTTGTACTTTTTTCAATTTTATTCAAAGTATTAATATTTAAAAATTTTGTGTTAATGTCGCTTGGCTATTAAATTTCTAATGCATTTTGAAAAATTTTCAATAATTCTAATGCTTTCACTGACTCACATTAAATTTTCATGTTTTCTAAATTGAAAGCCTTCAATCTTTATGCGAAATTTCTCAAACACAAGTCAATTGCTTTTCTTAAAAATTCTATAAGAATAATGTTAGTCTCTACAGTTATTTAAAGTTTTATTATTCTCTTATAAATAACACATCCTGGAAATATTTTTGAAAAACCCAAAAATTCGTGAATAATTTATTTAATTATACCCAGACTTCGCCCATAAAGTAAATAAAATCTTGGGTCCTGAGATACTATCAGATTGTGAATAAAAGATGTATAAAAGCTATTATAGCCTCTTGAATCCTAATTGATACATATCTTGACTGGTTAATGACATAAAATTAAACGCGCTAACGATAATGTGGTGCAACGTTGTCACAGGAAGATGTGCGGCTGTCTAATGTCGCTCATTTAATATCAAAGTTCATTGAAAATGGCGAACGATTACGTAATCGTCGGCACGTGCATTCATATAGTATCACTGAACTTGTTTATCGCTATTAAAATAATGCGTTCGTCAAAAATGCTCCCGATTTAAGCAATTTATGGTATCATTCGATTCAACATCAAACAGCAAAAAGTGCAAGTTTCCTATAAAAATTATGTCAATCCTGAAACATTCATTGAAAAAATTCTTTCACGGGAAAAACAAAAGAACAAACTTTCTCAGCTGTATACCAAACCATTTTATTTGGATTGGGATTTATAACTCTTTTATAATAAAAACCTTTCAAAGCCTTCAGACTTCCATGTTCGAAATTTCGCAATTTTCATTTTCCTTAAGAATTTCATGAAAAATCTAATCTTGAAAGCTTCATCGCTCTCACATTTTCAATCACTATCGCCGCAAATAGATTTCCTCCAGGCATATTTTATGCGCTAATGTAGTTGGCAATCGCTGATAGATTTCGTTAGATCGGGAGCTTCGGGTAAAAAATGATTGAGAAGGAGAAAAAAAAAGACAAAGACTTGCAAAACCTCGACGGCTTGCTACCGCTGACTCATAGCTGATAATAATGTGTGTATGTGTACTGTTAAAGTGTAATACTGTTATACTGTTATATACTGTATTCTATATAAAGTGATGCAGGCACACGAGATTAGTAACGGTGCAAAAATTGCCAACTGACCAGATTAATGTTACAGTGGTGCAAAAGGTAGTTTCGTTTCTTATCGTTTCGTATCTATATCACCTATACTTATATTATATTTATATATATTTATATATATGTATATATCTATGTGTGTGTGTATCTACCTAACAAAATGTAGGTGTCATGTCGTTGACCCTTTTCAAAGCCAGACAAGGTCAAGTTTCCTCGAAAATAAGAAATAAGAAAAGCTTGCAGAGGCTAGACCCATCCAAGATCGCCAACCTACGTCACTTCGCGATCTCGATCTTGGCACTTTTTAGCTGCCTCGGTAGGGTTACACAGATTCTTCAGTTTCACGCACCATTTGATGACAAAAGGATAATACAAACACGTTTAGACCAATTTACGATTTAATCAGTTGAGAACCTTATAACTTATAAAGTTTCATGACGCAAAATGTGGCTAAAAATTGTAATTCAGCGTCCTTTAATTAAAAGCTTTATGGTTTCATATTTTAGCATTTCTGATTAAATTCCCATGAAATCGGTAGGAGTCGATTAAAATCCCTAAAAGTCGCTTGTAATCCTTTGAAATCTCTTCAAATTTTTCTACAATCCATAGAACTCGCCTGAAATCTTGAGAAGATTCTTGAAATACATTAAAATCCTTTACAAATTATTTATCTCTAAAATCTCAAAAAAAACCTGTTCAAATCAAACATACTGCTGTTTATTTCGTATACATTTAAACAGATGTAAATTCAAAACAATACTTTATTAAACAAGGCCTTCTGTTACTAATGATGGCGCTAGAACTGTTCTTCAATGTTGTGCATGTTTGTCCTGATCCATTGACTGTATTCAAAATGTTGCAAGATTGCAAAAACATCAGGATATTGAGGATCATTCTGCTCTCTACCAGGTCCAGTCCAAAGGTGAACCCCAGCCAAATAACCATCAACAACTAAAGGAGCACCTCCGTCATTATGACCACAGTGTTTTTGCGGATGATAAGTGCAAACATCTTTTTCGGAAATCTCAAAATAAGGTCGATATGCATTTACGCAATCCCGATGGGCCATTATCGGTACTACAATTGATCGTAGACCTTTAGGGTTACACGTACCAGGACTGAAAGCGTGAAGAAAGCAAATTAGTTATAGGGATGCATGATCTGTAAAATATTATGTTTGATATATTTATTATACTGTAGGTAATTTACTCAGCGCTTCTATAGTTGTATCCCCAACCACTAATTGTACCAAGTGTACCTGGTAGTAAAGGTCCTGAATGCAGTTGTATATAGTTAGTGAATACATCATACACGAAAGGTGGATCAACACTGAGCAAGGCAATACCATCTGTAGGTCTTTGTAGATGATTACCACAACATTTTCTAATATCTGTCACGTTACGAATAGTACCACGATCAGCAGCGGCTTTACCAGAGACAACTTGGTACTCTGGTGCTTGTTGCATAGCATATAGAGCACTTGTAATGACAACGTGATGCGACAGAATACTACCTACGCAAATCATACGCATATGAAGTCTAATCTTCACAAGGTAAGGAACCTTGTTAATCGCCACTGTTTTGTCTTCACTCAGTATGCGATTAATTACTCGTTTTTGGCGAACGAGAATATCTGATGATTCCCCTGCAAGTAGATGATAATTAAATTTTCAGTGCTTAGGCTTATCAGTTTTATTTCAGATTAATTTACATGGGACATAATTTGACTTACTGACTTCTTCATCTGCGAAGGTTCCAGTAATTCCTTGAGACCAAATTCCACAAAGAATTAAAAGATGCAAGTATATTTTATCTGGCATTTTATTGTTCAGAAGATGAAACTTTAGTTTTTCAATTTACTGCACTGAAGACGACACTCGATTGGGGATATTTCTTGGCGTCTGTCTTATCTTTATTCTCAAGGTAATTTTCCGTTGCTTATTTAAAGTCTCAATAAAGATAAATTGTATATGCTTAATAAAATGAATGTATACTAGATCTTAAATTTCCTTTTTAGATAACACGTGACGACTTTAGATAAATATCAAATATGCCGCATATATTACAAAAGTTTCCAAGAAATTCTTTAAAATCTTTTCAAATATTTGGAAAATCCCTAAAACTCGTTTCAAATTTATGGAAATTTCTTAAAATACTTTAAAGGCCTATCGAAATTCCTTAAAATTTCTACAAAAAAATTGGGTTGAATTCTCGGAAAATTGCTTGAAATCTTTAGAAACCTCTTGAAATTCTATAAAATATTTTGGGAGTACCTAAAGATCTTTTCAAATCCCTTTAAATCTCTATTCCTTAAAATCCTTGGAAGTCGCTTGATATTTCTGACGGAATGAAATTATATACCTTTGTTATAGTTTCTTGAGTGAAAATTACTTTTGAGTCAGACCAAGTGAATTTAGTATGAAAATGAACAATTATTATTCTATTTACACTTGCATAGTTATAATTAATCAGGTGCATCAATTATAAATTATTATTGAAACGTAAACATGACAACAACTGAAAATCTTAATGCAGTACATATTTCGTGTATACATTTAAATAGATTTAAATTCAAAACAATACTTTATTAAGCAAGACGTTCTGTTACTAATGATGGCGCTGGTACTGTGCTTCAATGTTGCGCATGTTTGTCGTGATCCATTGATTATATTCAGAATGTTGCAATAATGCAAAAACATCAGGATAATTAGGATTATTCTGCTCTCTATATAGTCCAGTCCAAAGATGAACCCCAGCCAAGTTACCCTCAACAACTAAAGGAGCACCTCCGTCATTATGACCACAGTGTTTTTGCTCATGATAAGTGCAAATATCTTTATCGGAAATCACAATATGAGGTCGATATCTATTTACACAATCCCGATGGGCCATTATCGGTACTACAATTGATCGTAGACTTCTAGTGTAACTCGTACCAGCACTGAAATTGTGACGAAAGCAAATTTTTAGTTATAGTAATTCATGATCTGTAGAATATTATGTTTGATATATTTATTATACTGTAGGTAATTTACTCAGCGCTTCTATAGTTGTATCCCCAACCACTAATTGTACCAAGTGTATCTGGTAGTAAAGGTCCTGAATGCAGTGGTATAGGGTAAGTATATGGTCCATACTCGATAAATGGATGAATAGTGAGCAAGGCAATACCATCATGAGGTCTTTCGGGATGATTACCAAAGTGTTTTATAATATTTATTACGCTATGAATGGTACCTCTATCTAAATGTGCTTGACCAGAGACAACACTGTACACTGATAGTATTTCATGCGGAACACATAGAGTACTTGTGATGACAACGTAATGCGACAGAATACTACCTACGCAATTCATACGTGTGCTAATTCTAATCCTCACAATGTAAGGAACCGTGATAATCGTCACTGTATTGTCTTGACCAGGTATGCGATTAATGACTCGTT